>CAUHTR010000793.1:0-103790 GCA_959609185.1 Schmidtea polychroa
TAGCTCCTATAAGAAGAAAGATTAATGTCCAAGAACTTTCATCCTGGCAAATCTCACAAGATAAACCTCCAACAGTGAAACTTCTTTGTGATCAAACAGATCGAACTTATTATCTTTGTCACTATAGACTCCTACAGTTTTATCTTTCACAAGGAATGATATTAAAAAAAGTTCATAGTGTCATAAGATTTAAACAAGCAGCATTCATGAAGCCCTTTATAGAAGAGAACATCCGTTGTAGAAACATTGCAAAAAGAGAAGGTAACCTTTTAAAAGACAATAATTATAAACTTTTAAACAACTCAGTCTTTGGCAAGACCATGGAGAATATAGACAAGTATACTAATATAGAACTCTTGACAAATAGTGAAAAAGACATAGCCCGTTATAATCGTATGCTAGGAAAGCCTACATTTAAAAACGCACAAGTATTTTCTGAAAATCTTACTGCAGTAGAACTACAGAATTTTGAGAAAACATATAATAAACCAATATTTATAGGCTTTGCAATTTTAGAACTTTCAAAATTGCAAATGTATGAAACATATTATAATGTCTTACATCCCATATATGGATCGAATATAGCAATGCATGCAATGGATACAGATTCAATGTTTTTAACAATAAGAACTGAGGACCTTGAAAGAGATATATCTGAAAATCCTATACTTTCAAATTTAATAAATTCATCTGGAGAGTTATTTTCATTTAAAGATGAAAAACCAAATACTCCAATAGAAAATGGAATATTTATTCGTGCTAAACAATATTCATACGAAACATTTACAAAACCTAAATTTGAAGAGCATACATTTATATTTAAAACCCCAGATACAGAAGAAAGCATTACACATAGATATCCTATATTCCCTAATGAAGAGAAACCTGTAAAGGATAACAGATGTAAAGGAATTCAGAGATGTGTAGCCAGGAAACTTTCTCATCAAGATTATAAAGACACATTGAATCCAGGTCATAAAGATAAAATTGATGAAGTACATCAACTTAAAAGTGAAAAGCATGATATCTACTTGATAGAATCCCAAAAAGTATCATTATCAAATTATGATGACAAAAGATTCATCCTAAGTGATTTAAAGACAACACTACCTATAGGAAATGATTTAATCCCTATAATAAAAAGTCTTGATAAAATAAATAAAGTCTATGATTTAAATCTTACTGATCTTGATATTTATAGAGTTGAGATCATTTATCCCCCAAGGATTGGCAGACCTTTATATTCTCAAGTTTTTAATCCTATATGTTTAGAACTTAAATATTTTAATACTGATCCTGAATATATAAAAGGTCTAAGTGATAAAGAATTTAAAGATCATAAAGAGGTTCTAAAAACTAATTTCGAAAAGTTAACATCAGATTCTATCAAATGATTTTTTTCTTTTAAAAATGTCAACAATTAATTTAAGAGTGACAACATCAACCTTTTGAAGGGCAATAAATTTTTTTATGTATGATTCTTTAGCCACTTCTCTCGTTTAATTTTTTTAGAATATTCATTAGTTATAACATTAGCACTTTTTAATCTATTAATATTATTTTTAATATCTTGTATTATTTGATTTGATTTCATTATTTCATCATCAGTTAAGATTCCATCTTCCAAAGCTTTTAATTGAAATAAAAATAATTTAGAGATTCCTAATTCTATTGATAAACAAACTTCACGATATAAACTTTTCTTTTTAGAAGTATAAGATAATGAAACTATTTCAGTCAAGAAACCATCAGCTACAGAAATACTTCCAAGTATTACAGGTGCTATTGTTAAAACTGGTAAAGTTATAGGTAAAATAACTGTTAATATTGCAGATGTAAATCCTAAAGAATAACCTATAATTTTTAAAACTGTATTCCCTTTATTCCATCTATTTTTAACCTTTTTATAATGCTTTAATAAATCTTGTAAATGTAAGGTTTCTGATTTAAATTCTTTTACTCTCATAATTTCAAGTTCTGTGGGAGCCGAGGCCTTGGAACCTTTGTGACCTTCGGAATAATATCCTGATGATCTCAATTCTGGAGGGACCTCTGGATAAATTTTTTCTTCTCTTACTTCTTCCATCTTTTGGACTTTGTCCATTTTATTAATTAAAAAAATAAGACTTTATTCTTCTGAGCACCATCTGGCACCAATACTCGGATATCAAAAGAAACTCTTGTTGAGAGAATATCTTTATACAATTCCATCAATGCTTTACGAACTTCATCAACATCAACCTTTTTTTCATAAAATATTAAATCTATATATTGTACAAGTGAACTAGAAAAATGAATATTCTTACTTTTAACTTTATGTAGTCCATGTGAATGAGTATTAACATACCAATCTCCGTGTGGTAAATCATAACTAGTCATTATAACATCACCCTTTTCAAGCTTACTATTATAATCACATTTCACAAACCATTTCATTCTTTCATTATCATCATCAAACAAAAAGAAAAAAGGATCAATAATCTTTACAACCATAAAAACACTCCATTCTTTACTATTTGTTGTTATTAAAGTTTGTTCTATAAAATGTTTATATGTATGGGGTAATAATGTTTTATTCTGTTCTAATTCAGCAGCTCTTTTTCTAATACTATGTGTGGTGTTAATGTGTGTTGTATGAGATTCTAATTTGACAAGTCTTTTATTAAATGATGTAATCATCTCATTTATTATATTATATATTGTATTAAATTTAGTATTCATAATTTGTTTATCTTTAGAATTTAATATGCTAGTATTTAACTTTACAACTTGTTCAGTTAACAGACTTTGTAACTTGTCAAATTTATCATTAAATCGTTGTTCGATATTATTAAGCTTTGATTCCATTGAATCAATTTTTGTTGTTAATGAACTTTCAATTCTTGTTGTTGTTAAATCAGTATATTTTTTAACACCATCTACATATTTCTTATTAACTGCATCAGCTTCATCAGTTGGAAAAGATAATTCTTTTATCTTGTGTCCATTTAAAATTAAATCACCCTTCATTGAATCACCTCTTTCATTAATATATTTATTTTCTGTTAAAGTTAATATTTCTTCTGTATTAAACCCTGTTTTTATTGTTCCACCACCTCTATTACATGGAATATAAGAACTCATTTATTAATAATTTAAAATGACATGTGGAACTTCGTATTCAAACCTGTTTCAAATGTAAATACATTGAAATCTCTTCTCCATTAAAATCAATCAATTCTCCTTCTTGATTAAGAATTTTAAAATTAATATCCATTATATATTTTCTACATAAAGGTAAATAATTTGGAGGATTCATTCTTTCAACTATTTTATATCCCATAGGAACTGTGTTTGAGGGAAAGGAATATAAAACATTTGTTTGTTTACCATTATTATAAGAACCTGTTATACAATCACAATGAATATTTATTGTGTTTGTATTTATTATTTTTATAATATGTTCTGATGTTATTATTTTATCTTCTTTTATTGTTATATCCATAGGTTTAAATCCTAAAACTGTGTGAAAGAAACAATTATCTAAAAAACTAATTTTTATATTCTTCAAAGTCATTACACATTTTGAAGTTGGTATATCCATTTTAATTTTAATACCTTCATTTGTTTTTTTAGAAAGTATATCATTCAAATCTTTTATCTCATATGCCCCAGGTTCTATTGTTATAATTTCTGGTTTATGCCCATCACGAGTTTGAATAGTAAATTTATTATTATCTTTAGTTATATTAAAAATAGTATTATAAGCACAAAACCATAATAGCCCCAATTCATAATTTAAATTTTGATCTAATTTAATTGAATCTTGAAAGTTTATAGTAAAGTCTGATTCTTTTGAATTTATAGATAAAGTTCTTGAATATTTATCTGACATTATGTTTACCATTTTTTTTAAATTATCTTCCGGAAGGTTGCGAAGCTCCATTTTCATAGTATAGATTTTAAATCATTATAAATTTCTTGGATTAAGGAAGTGAAACCTTCTCCTTTGGATTTATTCAATCTATACAAAACATATAAGCTTAAAATACCACATATTTTAGTATTATTAGGTTGAACTTGTAAAGAATTAAAAGTGTAGTCCGAGAGATAGTCTTCAACTTCTTTAGTGGGTTTAATCCCAAAAGAATCAAAGTATATAGATTTATTATATATACAAACCCAATGAGATCCTTTTTCATTTGAATTTTGATAATTTATAATGATATTCTTTGGAGTGTCTTCTTTCAGACTCGACAATTCATCATTCATTAATATTTTTATTTTTAAATTTAAATAATCTGCATAATCTTTTAAATCAAAATTTGTTTTTGTATTTATTCCAAATGTTTTTAAAAAATCTAATATTGAAGGAGTCATTTTATATTTTATAACTTCGTATTTATAACTTCGTATACTTATTAAATTTATCTTTTGAAATTATTCCTTGTTTTAATAATTCTTTAGAAATCTTTAAAATATCAGAATCTAAATTATTATGTCCTGCTTTTTTAGCTGCTAATAGTTTTCTTAATTCAATAAAAAGATTGATTGGGTTTATCTCCTTACCCTTTCCCTGGCCCTGACCCTGGCCCTCTCCTTCTGTGACAATATAACCCCTTTCATTTTTATTTAAATATTTCTTTAAATCTTGAATATGTTTTGCTTTAGCACTACCATGTACTAATTCTATTAAATTTAAATATTTTTTAATTTCTAGAAGATCAACATTCTCTGAGGGATATCCACAAACTAATCCATAAAAATCATCTGTAAATTCAAAATCTAGGTGTTTAGTATTATAAACATTTTGTGAATGAATACGTGATTTATTTTCTGAATTTAAATATAACAGAAAGTCATGTTTATTAATTGTTATTATTTGATATCCTTCAACATTAATATTAAATGTAGGTTTAATTGTTTTACTTAAACTCACATTAATTTTAGGATCAAGTATAAGAGGTTTTATATTTAAATCTTCCAACCATGGTAATTCTTTTAAATCTTGTTTATCTTCCAACTCTTTAAATTTTAAAACTTCTAACTCTTTTATGGCTTTAATTGTTGGTCCTTGTTGTTGTTGGATTACCTCATTTAATATTATAGATTCAGCGTGTTGAGTTGTATCTCTTTTATTATATTTATCTTGTTCTGATTGTAATTTTTTTAAAAGTGCTAATCTTTCTTCATATACCATTTTAATGGTATTAAAAATGGTATCATTTTTGTAAAGGATCCGTTGGAAAGGGTTTCAAGTATAAACCTTTACCATTTTTAATTTTACAAAGACATCCATTCTTTAAAGATTTACATATTTTTTTAAAATCATCTTTATCTTTTGAAGATAAAGATTCAGATGATGAAATTTGATTTTTTAAAAAATCATTTAAACCACGGCCTTTATAAGGATCAAGATAGAGACCCCTTCCCTGAGACTTTTGCAGACTCCCCTCATATGGATTAAGATAGAGACCCTTTCCAACGGACTTTTGACCTTCGGACACTCCCCCTTTAGCTTGATCCTTCTTCATTGAATCGATTTCAGTTTGTAGTTTTTCTTTTTCTAGGTCTGTCTTTTGAGATTCTTTAGCTTTTTGAACTGTAGTTGCAATTCCTCCAGCTATTCCAGCAGTACCTGATAGTCCGGCAATGATTGCAGGTATTAAAGCAGCTAATGGAAGAATACCTCCGGATTTGGAGGAACTCCCTATATGTTCTTTAACTTGTTCTTTTACATGTTTTCCAATAAAATATTTTTTACCAGAGATTACTGATTTATTTTTATTTGAATTTATTAATTCTTGCAAAGATTCCTCTGTAGGGTTTTGTGTTGTCATTTTATAATAAATAAAAATGGATACTTGGAAACCAATTTTAAATAGACATAAATCTAAATTTAATAATAAAGTATTTCCTGATAATTTTAGATGCTTAATTATTGGATCTTCTGGATGTGGAAAGAATTTTCTTCTTATGAGAATGTTATTAGAAGATGGTTTTTTGGATTATAATAATTTAATCTTTTATTCTACAACCATTAACCAACCGTAATTACAACTTTTGAAATGTGGATTTGAAAATAAATTAACTAAAAAAGCTATAATTGATATTTTTAAAAATCAACATACATATCTCGAAGAGGTTTTTCATCCTTGTGATATGGTTGATTGGTACAAGGAAAAGATTTTAGAATCAGATATTAGTAATAAAAATGATTATATAGGGGATGGAATCCAGATCTTATTCTCTAATAAACCTGAAGATGTTTTACATTGTGATTTACTTCCTAAAGATAAAAAGAATCTAGTTATATTTGATGATGTTGTTAATATGAAAAATCAAGAGATTCAAAAGAGTTACTTTACACGAGGTCGACATAATAATTGTAATGTTATTTATATATCTCAAACATATTATGCTTTAGATAAAAACTCTATAAGAAATAATTCTAATTGTTTTATATTTTTTAAATTAGACAAGCGTGATAAGAATATGATTTATAATGATTTATTTTCAAATGTTGAACCTGATAAGAATATGTTTGATATGTTTGTTGATAATCATTGGAAAGAAAAATATAATTATATTTATTTGGATAGAGAAGAAGCTGAAATATGGAAAAGTTTGTTTTAGGGCTTGTCGACTTAAAAATCTGTTTTCTGTAGTTCATTATTATAAAATCTACCTAATATTTTTTCATTATTTAAATCAATGATGCTATATGTTATTGGAGTTGTATAATGTATTTTATTTATAATAAAAATTTCATTTGTCCATTTTGCTGTGAATCCTTTTTCAAATTTATTTTTATATTTAAATATTCTTACTCGGTCACCAATTTTAAACTTTGGTTTTATAGGGGTTGTATCAACAATAACATCATTTTCAATATTTACCACTTTAATGGTTTCAGGCTTCATGGAAGCATTTAAAGGTGTTGATTTTATAGAACTATGTACATCATTATTATATTCATTTACAATCTTTTGTAACAATTCATTGTTCCATTTTTGTTTTCCAATAGCAGTAAAATATTTCCACATTTTATTTTTTAATGTTCTATTTAATCTTTCAACCACAACTGCTTTTCCTTCGTTTTCTGTTGAATATAATTTAATATCATTTTCATTTAAAAACTTTGTAAAAACTTTGTTATAAAATTCTGTTCCTTTATCACACCATAAATATTTTGGAATTCTTTGATATTCTTCAAATATATTTTCAAATGCTTCTGTAATAGAATATCCTGTTTTATTTTCTAAACACCTTGCAAAAGCAAATCTTGTATATAAATCTATTACTGTTAAAATTATTTTATATTTTTCAGGGTCTGATGATTTGGGCATAAAGACTAAATCAGCAGACCATGTTTGATCTTTTTCATGTACTTGAACTTTTAAATATTTTTTATTTTTTCTAAATTCATGGTGTAATTCGTTGGCATATTTTATTTGTGATTCTGTTGGGGTTTGTATGGGTTTATTCTCAAAGAGTTGATTCTCAAGGGATCTTTCAACGTCTGCTTGTTCAATAATCCTTTTATTAGCAACATCTTTTGCTTTTCTAGGAAGTCCTGCTCCTATGAAAATCTTACCTTTCATTGCTAATTTAACTAGAGCTCTTTGAATCTTTTCCTTGCTTGATGGATTTTGTATATTATTTAAATCATGTATTAAATTCACATCAGCAACATGTCTATCTCTAAGATCTTCAGAGTTGTAAGCAATGTCATGTTTTAAAGCTGCTTGATCAATTCTATTTATTGGTTCTTCTCCTTGTTTAGGATTATTATTTTCATCTAATCTAATATCTAATCTTGTTCCTGGTCCAGTATAATTGTGACGGAATAAATGTCTTTCACCTGGATATTTTTCTGTAGTAAAAGGTTTTAATATTGTAGATGTTGTTTTTGAAGATTGTAGGTCGCCTCCTGTAATATCAACTCTCGTATGTTTTTTAGTTTTTAAATGACTTGCTTTGTGATGTCTTGTAACTTGACAATTACAACTTTCACATGTCCAATATTTACTCATTTTAAAAGTTTTTTTATGGGGGAATCTACTTATGAAGAATCTCCCCTAACATTTTCAATAATTGAAATCTTTCCACCATATAATTTCATTTCTATTTTCTTTTCTTCTAATATTAATGTATATACTTTAGCTTTAAAATTAGAATCCTTTGTTATATGAAGTGTAACATCAACATTATTTATGGCTAGGCGATCATCTTGGTCTGAAACATTTATACAAAATATAGAATATAAATTTTTGAAATCTTCTAAACTTAATTGCGGTTCAACTTTGAAATCATAACATGTTTCAATATAATTTAGATATGGGAATATGTTTTCATTATTTTCAATATTAAATTCCATTCTATTTATTGGATAATAAGAACTATTTAATTGAATTTGAATTGTTTTTATATTATCATCTCCAATCTTTTGAATAAATAGATTGTTATTTTTTTGGAAAGATGAATCTGTTTCTTTGAATCCAATCAAGATATATCTTGGTCGGTATGCTAAATTTGCTACCTTTATAGAATATGTTGAACCCTCTGTCATACTAAATTCACTACAGATTCTATTTAAATAATTTACATTTATAGATTTGTTGGAATTTAATCTTTCAAGGAGTTTGATTTCAGAATGTGGATTTAATGTCCATTCAGGTATATGCAATTCAAGTGTTGATAATTTTAATTTAGCTTTTGTATCTGCAGCTCCATAGAACAATCTTTTATCACCTTCTAGTCTATTACAGATGAGTTCTATAAAAACATTATGAAGTACACGGTTATAATTTTGAAGGAATCCGAACAAGTGTTTTAATTCAAAATAACCTTCAAATTTTTTCAACTTATAAAGTTCAACTCTTTTATAGTAAGCATAATTTATATCTAAACCATCTTTATCTAAATCCCCTTTATTAACATCAGGAATCCAACCTGTTAATTCACCATATTCGTTTTTATAATCACAACCAGTTAAAATAAAATTTAACATTGTAGAATATACTCCTGGATGCAAAACAGTTTCAATTTCTGATGATCATAGTTTTAATCTCATGTTGGAGAATAAATTTGGAAAGAAATTATTTTCTAGGGTTATATCTTTGTTTGCTTCAATTTCTAATTCAATTTTATAATATAATTTGGCATTACAAATATCTATTGGGTTTGATGTTTGAAGAGATTGAAAAACTATATCACCCCTACGATTTAAGTTTGCAATAGATCCTGAAGTTGGCGAGATTTTTAAAATATCATTTTTCTTGATTTCATGAGTAAATTCTTTATTATAATCAAGATTTAATTTATTTTTTTCTTGAATTTTAAGATTTATATTATTCATTTTTATAATAAAATTTTAAAAAATGATAAAAATCCGAACTCCGATAGCGCAGTGGGAATAGACTGGCATTGTGGTTCAAATGGATAGTGGTTCAATTCACGTCTGAGGTTAGTTTTTTTTTCAACATAAAATAATATTAAAAATTTGAAAATAATATTGAAAATGGTGTGGGTATCTTAGATTTATATTTTATTTTATTTATTTTTATTTTATTTTATTTATTTTATTTTATTTTTTTATTAATTAAAAATTTAAAAAATGACAAAAATCCGAACTCCGATAGCGCAGTGGGAATAGACTGGCACAGTGGTTCAAATGCTAGCGGTTCAAATCACGTCTGAGGTTAGTTTTTTTTTCAACATAAAATAATATTAAAAATTTGAAAATAATATTGAAAATAATTTTTGAAAATAAATATTAAAAAAATATATAGTGTGGGTATCTTAGGAAATAAATCTTGTTTATTTTATTTATTTATTAATTAATTAATTTTTAAACATAAATATGAAAAAAAAAATATTGAAACGGGTGATGGTGGCGAACCGGTAATTATCGCCACCAGTCTTTCGAACACCCCCGGATCGATTCTATAATGTGCACATTTATTTCTTGGTTGTTTTCGGACCTCTTTCGGATTCGCTTTCGAATTCATTTGTACTTTCGAGCAGCACACTTAAAACGCCGATGAAATCGACTTCGTGAGCGAGAAGCGAATAATAAGGTGTGCTGCTATTATCGAATTGATTCTGATATATAAGTCTGGCCAGCTTGTATATTGGAAGAGATTTGATAAACGAAAGAGGTTAAAATAAAAAAAAAAAAATGATCCGGATCAAAAAAAACTGTTGAGAGGACAGTGAAAAAAAAAAAAAAAAAATACCACTGTCCTCTCAGAGCAGTTTTACTATTTTCATAAAATTTTTTATTCTTCAAGATTAAGATTTATAAAATTATAAATTAGTCAAATAGCAACTTGCTAGTTGACATCCTCAAGTAGTGGGGATATATCCCTCACGACCGCAGGCCGATATACGCTTTTCATAGCTTTATCGGCATTTTTCTCCGTTTTGTAGACTTAAATCCATATTTTTTAAATTTTGCGAAATAGAGCAAAATAAAAAATGTGCGTTTTTAAGGGTTTTTAGTGTTTTTTTGTACGTTTTTTGGGGTAAAATAGCCATAAAACATGAAAACAGTGGGAGGCCTGTGGTCGTGAGGGATATATCCCCACTACTTACTAAAATATATACAATATTAACAAGAGTGGGGGGTATTTATCCAAGGGGATATTGTCCTAGAATCTTAGGAAATATTCAACCTAACATTTTTGTGAATTTCATGTTAATTGAAAGAATATATCAAATTTTAAGGTTTTAATGGTGATTTTAATTGAATTTCTTGATAATTTGCTGTATTGACTGTTTTTTAATTTTAAATAAAAATTATTTTTAATGACAGCTTGGTTAATAATCAATTGGTAGGATAAATTTTGATGATGACTGTAATGATATTCCATTTGAATATAAAAATATTAAAAATCATAAACTAAGAAACCAGTTCATTTTTATCATGATGATATATTTGAAATCTACTTGAAAGTTATTGTAGGATATACTGAAATTTGTGATTTAGTTTGAAAGATATTGAAATGATTGACTGAATTGATGAAGAATTATGATCAATCAATGAGAAATTATCATCTCTAGTTAGGTATTTGATGGTAAATAGGGTCAAATATTTGGTACTTATTTGTAAGCACCTAGTTAAAAATACTTAGTAGCTGGTAGTTGATACTTGGTATCTGATTGTAAATAGTACCTAGATAGTACCTAGTTGCTTGGTATCCAGTTGTTAACTGTTTTTTGTATCAGGTTGATGGTTAGGTGGGGGATTGAGTGTGACAAATACCCTTACGACTAATACTCACAGGGGCCAAAACATCCTGTCGGATAAACTCAGACTATATATAATAAAACGAATTAACAATAACTATTTATTGAATAAGCATGCAAATAAATTATTTTTAATTTGCAATAACAAGTCAGTACGGATGTTACTTAGAAAATCCATGCTTTTTTAATAATAGTTGGATTTTGTATTGAAAATATCCTGACACCTTAAATTACTATGGTTTTTTTAACGAGGATCGGATTTTGTATATAAATTCTCAGGATCAAGGAGACCTCACTATAGTCAGAAAAATACATGTTTTTTATCGAGAATCGGATTTTGTATTGAACATCCCAGGATCAATCGAGAACCCCTCTCTACAGTCAGAAAAAACGACTTTTTTTGTATAGTCGGATTTTGTATTGAAAATCCCAGGATCAATCGAGACCCTCACTATAGTCTGAAAAACCAATGATCAAAAAAAATCCGTCTGCAGCAAAAGTTTTTTCCTAGGCTACCGGATGGTCGTGCTGCGGGGGGGGGTACTAACTACTTACTATTATTAACATTTCATCTAATTGACAGTTTGTTTTGAAAAGTTATCTTGATGACAATATTATTTTGTGTATAAAAGATCGGGACATTTAGATGGTAATTTATGATTATTTAACATCTGACTGTTAATTTTGATTTTATTCTTTTGATCATCAATAACTTATTATTATTTTAAATGTCATCTATTTTTACTTTTCCTATTATTGACCTATTTCTATTTTTTCAATGTCACATATGAGACGTATACCTCCTATAATAAACCATTTAATTGTGTATTTTTAAAATAAATATATCTCCATTAATTAATTAATAGTTATAATAATAAAAAATAAAAAACTCAATATAAATGTGAGAAACAAAATTCCCAAAATAATAAATGAAATTTCAAAAAATAAAATAAAAACTCAATTCACGATAGAAATTTATGAGTCATAGCACCAGAGGCACTGTGTCTGCAGCTGCGTACACGTTTCTGTGTACGAACGGATGCAGACAATATCGTATACTGATGCTGTTTTTTCAAAAAAAATATTTTGGAATAATAATTACAAAAATTAAAATCTTACCAATGACAAAATCAATTTTGAACAATTTTTGTACTCAGTGCATGTGTTATATTGATATTTGAAAAGTTATGGTTGTTCTAATATTTAAGAGTAAAAAATTGGTAATTTTTAAAATTTTAATCATAATAATCATTTATTAAAGCGTAAGATATCCGACAAAAGTTTTTGAATAACTGTTCATGACGCCATGTTAGGTTTTGGACAATAACTTGAAATTTAAATTAAATATCAACGATTTATGTAACTTGAGTAGAGCCAGAAAGAGTTTTCATTATGTTTTATAATATTTTTTAACAAATCAATAGAAAACATATATCTTATGAACCTTTGGCACACCATACATTATTAGTTCTGATAACATAAGTAACCTTTTCTGGCGAAACCCACCTATATCACACATTTAACTTGTCTTAACAATCGGTTCCAAGCAATATACCCAAGTTGCGGGGTTGCAATAAGGATTTCATTAACTAATTAGGTAAAATGTTTAACCATCTTGAACTCATAAATTTATTTTGGGCATTTTATATTGAACTTCAAGAAGTAGATGCGTACATTTTATAGGTATACTCAAACAATTCGAATTCAATTCAGAGTAGATTTTATTAAAACATTATTTTATATAAATTACTTTGATTACAGAACACACTGATATTATTGAATATTAAACGGAAGAACAATTAGATAAAATTTTTAAAGTAAAACAAATTAAGAAAGAAAATATTATATTATTTGAGTTTTTATATGATAAATTGCAAATAATATATTAAACTTAAGAATATGTATGATTGTTTTAATTTGCGTTTTGTTATAGGTATCCATTTTATATTTATATATTCAAAGTATATAAACTCGTGCATAATTGGTAGGTTATGTAATTTTATATTAAATATATTTTAATTATTTCAGTTTTTATATTCAGTTATGACAGATCTGGATAGTACATTAATTGAAGATTTTACTTTCGAGTATGCTGAAGGTGGTAGTTTGGAAAATAAACAAGAATTACCGACTATTTGCTCTCAATGTAAAAACAGTTTTTCTGAACCAGTCGTTCTAAACTGTCTACACATATTTGATCGAGGATGCTTATCAAAATTTGAATGTACCGATAGCATATTTCCCGTTGTTACATGCCCAAAATGTCACATGCAAAGTGGTAGTCTTTCAAGTTTAAAACCGTATATTACTCAATATGCTATTGAATCAAAGGAAATTAATGTTTCAACAGTTGATTTTAATGATTTCAAATGCGTCCTTTGTACAAGTGGAGAAGACAGTAAATACAAATGTGTAGATTGCGCTGGATTACTTTGTGAGCGTTGCAAAATTTTGCACAAAGAAGTCAAGTTTTTAAATTCGCATTTAGAAGTAGAGGAATTGACAGACGAAGATAAAACAAACATCAAGTTGTTAAAAAAGCATTTAGCAGATAACAAACCCGTGAAATGTGAAGTTCATTGTGAAAGGAAATATACAAATTATTGTATTCAATGTGGAATGTTAGCATGTTCTCGATGCCTATTGTCAGATCATGTTGATCATTCAACAGTTTTATTGCAAGATTTTCCAGAAAAAATTCGGTTTCGTATAGGAAATTACATAGAAAATTGTATAAAAGCTGAAGAAATGAATAAAATAGCTATAGAAAAATTGAATAATGCACTAATGGAGGTAAACAATAGCCACGATGAAAATAAAACTCATATTGAGGAAGTATGTAACGAATGGAAAACTGCGATTGATGACATTAAAACAGAATATTTGAAAAAAAATAAAGAATTACACGATGATTTAGAATTTAGAATTATGAATGGAATTAATAGAGGTGAAAAGTATTTGGAACACATTGAATATGCTTTAGAATTCACGAAGTCTTATTTAGATAAATGCTCTAATGTTGAGTTTTGTAAAATAATTAAAGTTGTTCTTAACTGTCTTACTGATTTGTCAGAAAAACAGATTGATACTGATGTAAGAACTAGTATTCCATTTAAAGAAAATGTTTCTTCAATAACAAATGTTATTAGAACCAATTTTGGAGTTTTTCTAAATAATGAAAAAGCAAATGATAAAAGTTCTTCTGTTTCCAGTATGATTGAGTTTTCAGGGGACCTAAATAATTGTTTCAATTCATTGACAATAAATGACATAGCAGCTCATGATCATTTTAAACAGCAAAGTATTTTACAAACCACAGATCAGTATAAGCCACCAAATTTGATTATACAGTCAAATAATACATGTAGCATTTCCAATGGAAATCTTAACTTTGATGTCAATCCTATTAGTCCAACTAATGCATATCCTCTGCTATCGTCCAGTGGTCATCTTGAGGGACTTAATAGTTCTAGCTCTTTAGGGGATGTTGTTAGTTTCCCTTATCAGGGTCAATTTGAGGTATTATATATTTAAATTAGTGTTCATTTTTATATAATTTGTTAAAAATTGTTAAGAAATTCAGCTAGTTCAAGTTGAATATTATTCAGCAAATTTTAGATTCGTTTAATCCCGAATAATTTTTATGTTAAAAAGTGATCTAGATTAGGAGTTTATAACTGAGAAACGCAACTGTTATTTTATTGATCGATCAAAAATCTGATGGTCATAATCATATCTTATGCATATCTAGTCACTTATAATGTCATGCAATTAGCGATTTTTAATTATTGATAGTAATTCTTGATAATTTTGGATTAATAATTATTGATTAATAATTTTATATGATTTGAATCGACGTTTGACCATGATTGTGATTTAATTGGTCAAAATTATATCAGTAACTCTGGTGGTTCATACTACCAGGGTAGGGCAAAAATGGGTAACTAGTTATGCTTAATTATGTTCTGTTGAATATTACTGTTTATAACTATCAATAAATAAGCTTTCTTAATTTAAGAGTAAGAAATATAATATGACTAGATCTGCATATCGAAAATAAATTAAAATACTCGGCCACTTGTTAAATTTTGAATAGAATTAATTTTTAATGTAATTAGTATTGGTGAACATCAAGTACTCACTTTTTTAAATGCTAATTGTCTGTCATCTATTTTTCTTAATCTAGTTTAAATTAATTTACCTAGATGCACGGGGTCTAAGAAATTTCGTCACCACCTAAAGTACAGCAAACATCTGCTGTAATTTTCTTTGCATTTCCATTCAAATGAGCTGGAGCAGAATTGAATATCTTAGCTCCAATATCCAATTTATATGTCTTTCTAATTCGGGCTCCTTGTCTTGTTTTCTTAATCAGATTAAGAACATTGAGCAAATGGTTCTATCTACGGCGTTCTCACTTTTTAAACCATATACCAGTCTTCTATTTATTCAATAATTTCTAATTTTTTTACTGTAAATGATTTTCTGTTCAAACCCGGCTTTAAATTTTAAAATAATAAGTTGATTTTGATTATTACAAATGCATTATTTCAATTGGTTGGTTTTAAATTAAATGTAATAAATGAAGGGGTTTAATTACAGCTTATTGTTCTGGTACAGGTTATATATGATTTTTACGCATTCAAAAATTAATAGGATATATGCATCTTACATATAACTAGAGTAAGTAATTGAAATGATAAAATTTATTGTATTAATTTAACGGTTAATTTGTTATAGTTGTTTTTTAATAAATAAATAAAAATGTCAAATAATTGAAATATATTTAAAAAAAGATCCTTATCATTAATCTCCATTAATAATATGATAATAAGCGGGAAAAAATACTGTAATTGCTGATATTTTTGAATAAATTAAATAATCTCGATTAATTCGTTGTTTAATTGAAATTATTGTATTTGTATGAAATTATGTATTAATCACCAATGTCTCAATAATGTCCTTAACCAATAATTTTCAAAGCTTTTGTTTACAATATTAAAAACCAAGTAAATCAAATGTGTACAACAACTTTTATAATTTAAAGAATAATTTGATTTTTCTAATTTTGCTCTGTTTTTGCGTTAAGGCCACTGGCAATTTAAGAATTTTAAATATTTAAAAAAATGGTTGATAAGATATCACGAAATTAGTTGCACATAGTATTTCTTATACACACATTTAATAAATTCTTATGAATATAGAATCGTGCTCAATTTGATGATAATGGCGTGCCCATAATGCCATTAATGCCCAATACGACTCAGACATCACCTGTCCCTACATTTCCACCCATTGATACATTCAATGGATCTGCTTCCAATGGTTATATGAGACCTGGATCTACTGGATATAATCCTAACCCTCGTCCCCCATTTCCAAATCGAGGCAATCAGTGCGCTGCAATGACTGTAAAAGCTCGCTGGGGGTCATTGGGTTCTGGCCGTGGAGAAATGAGTTCTCCTCACGGTTTCTGTTTAGGATTTTCCGAAGAAATAGTTGTTGCTGATACCCAAAATCATCGTATTCAAGTTTGTAATCAACAGTTAAGACTATTCCTTTCATTAATATTGTTTTTTCAAGATATTTACAAAAGATGGGCAATTTCTTAGTCAATTTGGAGTTGCAGGTAGAGATGAAGGTCAGTTATGGTTTCCTCGGAAAGTGGCTATAATTCGAAGTACTCAGCGATATGTTGTTTGCGATAGGGGCAATGAACGATCTAGAATGCAAATATTTGGCCGCAGTGGTCATTTTTTGAGGAAAATTTCAATTCGTTATATAGACATTGTAGCAGGATTAGCAGTGAATAATATGGGTACATTTCTATATATATACTTAATAATATATATATATATATATATATATAATTTTAATGAAATATACTTGTCAATTAATGTATAACCAAATTTATAATGATGAAAAATTTTAGTGTGAATACACTTTTCATGATAAAATAAACATAAAAAGTTAATCAATAAATTGGTGCTTATTTTAAAACCAAAATAATTTGATGATTTAGTTACAAATAATTTTTATGAGTTACAAATTCTAGTTCTGTCATATATAAATTTGATAGATAAACTGTTTTTGGTAGGAATCTTTATTCGAGTGTTTGTATTTGTATTTGGTTTCATAATGTATTAATTTATAAAGATAAATTATTTGACATGGAGTTATTATATTAAATAACTTAAAATCAATGAAATGAGTAATTTAAAAGTCACGCACTGTTTTAATAATTCTGAACTTATTTTCAAGTTTGACAAATGTTTTTCTCAATTAAATTGTTCTATATTTAACTTATGCCATTCTTTATTGTTAATTATAATGTTGTCTAATTGTATAAAATTATATTATTATTGAGGTTCTTGTAACTTGTAAATTTTCATATAAATAATGGAATTTTAATATAGATGAAATGAAAATTTGTGTTGAATAAATGAAAATATTGATCTGGTTTCAAATAAAGATAACAGATATTTAAATGAGTTCTTTATATGCAGTTAAACCTGTTTAGGTTGAGCATTCGAAAAGTCTTAAAATTTGCTTAGTGTACTAGAGAGATTTGAGTCCGTCAGATATAGGTCAAGTCACCTGAAAAAGTATGTCAAATAAGTTCCTTAAATTTCTGTATGAAGCATGCGGTCTATATAAGAAAAAATACGATTTTGCTAAAAAAACGAATTTATTTACCGATTGTCTCTCAAATCAGTATTACAAATTTCACAAATTATCCCTTCCAGTCCTGGATTTTAAAATTTGAAATTATTTTTTTTTGTTTATTATGAGAAGATTAACAAGAATTCAAAAACCCAAATTCAAATTGTCTAAAATTGCGCATGAGTTTTCTTTAAAATACCTTGTTGGAATGAAATCTAGTGATTAACAGCAAAAATATGGATAAATACAATAAGTAGAGCACTGTAAATGTTAAGGTGGCAAATGCCACCAGCGGAGCCGAAAGGGTTAATAGCGTTAAAATGATTCTGAAAGATGAATTAAGCACATTGAACTAATTGTTTCATCATTTTCACAAATTTCTTTTACCTACAAATGCTTTCTGAAAAAACAATCACGACAAATTCCACGAAACCGAATTGAATGAATCCACTCTGACTTGTTTTATAAGAAGCTTCTCATTTTACTTATTTTTGTAAAAGTATGATATCATCCAATTTTCTCATTTCTGTCTTATTGTTAGTTTAAAAATTCTATTAATAGAAATATCGAGTGGCTGAAACAATTTCATCATACCACCCGGAAAAACGACCACTAAGAATAATAATCCAACAGATTCGGTTAATTAAGCCAGTACAGAATCGAAAATTAAATGTTGACTTAGGTTTAACCTTTTTCATTGGCATGAACAGTTATTTCTGATGAAAAGTTTTGCAACGGTTATAATATAACCATTAATGGAATTTTATATTTTTGGCGGAAGTTACTCAATATCACGGTAAAACTATTTTCGGAACCTGTTGTAGATATTTTGACGTCATTGAGCCCTTATTGATTCAATAGAATAATTGGTAGAAATTTCAACAGCATACTTTATCAACATTACATATATGCCTAATATCAACATCTTTTATTGAATCTTTTAAAAAAGTTTAAAAAATTCGATTTTCTACATCCAATCTTCAGACAATTTTTACCCGTTAGACGTCACAGTTCGTAATTAAAGCCTTCGCACATTGAAAAACCTATTTTAATGTCATCACCATATTCTTTTACAACAACCAAGACTTCAAATTTCATTGAAATAATTGAAATTCCGCCCCCATTCCACTTTAACACCAAAACCCAATGGTGTAGGTGTGATTCGATCCGTTATGTTTTCCCCGAGGTCTTTTAAAGGAGGCAATCTTTTTTGTACTATGGCAGTTATATAATTCAGGTTCATATTTTCCGAGTTAAAGTCATTTTTGGGTGAAAACGAGGGTTTAAGATGAAATTAGAAAAAATTAAATAGGTCACATTTAAAAAATTCAGAAGGACACTTAAAGACTGCCAATAGGATTTTCGTAAAATGTCCACATAATATTTTAACGTTTTTAGGTTTAATTTAATATAATAGGTTGCTTAATAGTTGTCTATACAGAACACGTGGCTGACGGCACAAAATTACAATCTAAAGCAGTCAATGTGTTAAAGGTCAAATATTAGATTTAAATAAAATAGTAATGTATAAAGCAAAGTAGATCACAGGAAATTTTGTTTTTTTTTCATCTTCAATATTGAAATCATAATTTTTATTTTAAGTTTAAAACCCATCACAGCATCTTATACAATTTTCTTTAGAATTCCAGGACGCTTTTCTTTAAGTAAAATATCTATCTTTTCATAAATTTTGCTTGGTTGTAATCAGGGCCGGATTTAGATGAAGAGAAGAGGCCTTAAGCTATTCCATTTCACCTCCCATTTTTAAGTTACATTCTAGATAACAAAATACATCATTATGTTAAAAATATCAAATTGTATATTAACCTTTATATTAAGGTTATTTTATTTAAGAACTGATTCAATTCATGTAAGGCTGAATGTACATTTAAAACGAAATAATAGATTAAACACGAATATAAACGAACGTCGGGATATCGATGAGCCGAACGCGTTGATCTTAACTTTACATTTTAATGTTTATTTATTAGTCATGCGTAGTATTTCTCCTTATTTTGGGTCGATTGTTTCAGTGTTCACTGTTTTTCGAATAGTGTATAGAATTTGAATATAAACCGCTCTTGATCTTGAGGCCCTAGATAGCCTATTGGAAAATCCGGCCCTGGTTGTAATGCAAATTTGTAATCCAAAACGTCATTTTATTACTGTTAATCATACGTAAATCCCACCCATCAAAACAAATTTAATGTCTAGTAACTTTGTTGTATTTCTTCATTAATTTATTCTTGTTCTGAAACTGTCAATGAATGTTGGTTATCAATTTTGAAAGATATTGGAGGCATAAAAGTCTTTAAAGTTTTGTTCATATTATTTAATTACAATTGATCAATATTTTAAAAAAACTATCAAAAATAATTTAACACTGTCGAAATATATATATCAATAGAATAAATAAAGTACTATATAAAGATTTAATTTATCGTTTTATTCACTCACGCTCCCAGACGAGAAAACATTTGTACTTAGAAACAACCATTTATTTCCAGCTAGCTGACTTTCGGTTTTTTATCAGTCCACTTCACCCACAGAACACTGGGAGTTGCTACTAAAAACTACAACCAAAATCGATAATATAGATAACATGTCGGTAATTTGAATGAAGTTTTAGGACTAATATTAAGGAATTCTTAAAATTTTCTTCATGGTTATCATGAAATTTTAATTAAGGTCACATAGTGGCTGTCGACAGTGTTTCTCCGTCCGTATTTGTAGTATCTGAAGGAGGCGAATTAATCAAATGGTTTGATTGTAGTAGTTGCATGCGTGAACCATCAGATATTGCAGTTCATGGTGATGAGTATTTTATTTGTGATTTCAAGGTTCGAATGGAATATATTAGATTGCAATCGATAATTGTTTCCTCTTAGGGTCACTGCGTATGTGTATTCAAACAAGATGGTACTTTTGTCCAGAGGTTTGGTAACGAAACAATTACAAATTTTCCTAACGGAATTGACGTGTCGGATCACGGTGACGTATTGATCGGTGATTCACACGGCAATCGTTTTCATATAGCAGTTTATTCTCACGATGGCAAATTGATGAGTGAGTTTGAATGTCCATCTGTCAAGGTTAGTCGCGCGTGTGGTCTCAAAATCACCAGTGAAGGATATTTGGTAACTCTAGCAAAAAATAATCACCATGTTTTAGTAATGGATACTTTGTATATTTCATAAGATGATTGGTAAAATGATACTCTTATCAGGGTGGTTTGTTGTTTGCTTTAGAGAAGCAATCCCGATCTTGTTATGTTAAATGTTCTCGATTTCCATGCATTACAGATAACTAACTATTATTATAATATTGTTTTATCATTATTGTCACCTATTTGCGCGCGCGTTACTTTTAAAAATACCACATGTAAAACATACATGAATTGATTTTGTGTATGCCCCCATCTCTGTTGTCCTAGCTCGGGCTGATGGGCGCCAGCTACACTATCAAAATGCTGTCCATCGATATTTGAACAGCTTAAATGAAATATTTCACGTTTGTATTAGAGAATATTATTATTATTTGTATGCGTTGAACATTTTTGTGGCTTTATTTTTCTATTTATTTTTTTCTATTTTATTCTAATGTTTTTGAAAATATATTAAATATACTAAAAAAAAAATTCGAGTCGTTATATTTCTTTTTATTGAGTATTGAGTGAATAATAGTACATAATTCGTGGCATTAGTCGGTGGGGTTTGGAACTGTGAATCTCGATGATGATGATGACGACGGCGGCGATGATTATGTTGATTTTGGTGATGATGATATAAATGTGTCGGCAGAGTTGCAGAAGCGAATGTGTGTTTTGGCCGAAAAAAATAATGATAATACCAAAAAATGTGTAAATAAATTTGTATAATCAAGAGGAAGGAATAAAAAAAAATCAGCACCTTAATTGATATCTGCATACTATAATGATATTAACTTTTATTTATGATATATAGATGCAATGGATGGTTAGGGTGCTATTTTGCCGTTTTGTTATTTTCGGTATTCACGAATTCTGATTTGTTGTATTTGTTTTAGTAATTGTTGATTGGTTAAGTGTTTCCGTTGTATGTGATGCGTGTACATGTTTTGACATCATGTTAATATATTAAACTATTTCCTCATTTAGAATGCAATATATATATACACTTATTTAGTGGGGATTTTAATTTGTTAGAGAGCTCATGACATTTTTGTCTTTTTGTTTTGTTACATGCGCGTCCAGAAAAAGGATTTTTGTTGTGGTTTTTTATACATATTCTAATAATTTTCTGTACTTCACACAGTACTTGAACACATTTATACATATATACACCTATTTATATTATAGTAATTAGATTGTTATCATATTGTCAGAGTTTTTTGCGCCAGAATGAATTGAAGTATGCTGTTTTTGTATCGCATTGTTGGTGACGACATTTTCTCGTAGTTAAAGCTTCATTTTTTTTCAAACTATAACGAGAAAAGAATGATGCGTTAGGAAGATATTTTAATAAGTCGAATGCTGGTTAGCAACTCGTGATTATTTTAACAGCATTTTATCTCACTTTAGCTATTTTATATTTTAATTCCGATTATTATCATTATAAACGCCTCATTGGCTATTAAATTAATGTTTTCTTAAATATTTGTGTTATCAATTTATTTGGTGTTTAAACAAGTTAAAAGTGAGCTTATCAGTTTTTTGTGTACGATTTATGAGGGCTTATTATGAGTAGTTTGTCTCCCTTTGGAGATGTATACTCAAATTGCTTCTGCAAGTTCTATTTGTATTTTGATTTTTTTGCCAATCGTATTGTTCAATTATTGAGTTTATTATAATAAATCTTTTGCATTTACAATTTGACTTTTATTCTATTACATTGATTTTATAAATGCTATAAAATTTTAGTTTTTCAATAAAAGTGTTTAGTTGATATTTATTTTTTGGCATGAACTTCTTCGGCGATCTTTTCATGCTCAGATAATTTAATAGGAAATGATATTTCTATATTTGCTAAGCTGTCTGGAACTATTGGCAAATTATTTAATTGTGCGACTTCTTTATTTTTTTGCAAACGAAGAGTTAATCGTATAAGAGCTTCCAAATAATCTTCTAATATTACATGGTATTCAATGACTTTTCTTTCCATGGATTGGCAGCTTTTCAAACAATTCAAGCTGTCTATTGTGATAGTTAGACTGATCCATAACTGTCGAATTTGAACTGTAATCTAAAATTTAATTTTGTGATAAATTTTAATTTGCATAAAATTTATGAATTTAAGGTATAATTATTTTTAAAATAATAGTTATTAATTATTGGAAAATAATGTAGTAATTTATTGTAGAAAGATTGATATAAATTTTACATAATGGTTAAATAAAAAATGGCTTGATTTGAAAATTAGACAGTTCCCAATGTGAAGTTACTCTTAACATATCAATTTGCATATTGAGTACTAAGTTTTTCTCAATTATTGATAATATTCAATAGTATATTTCAAGGCTAGTCAACATAATTTGGATGAGAATCATTTTAACTTAGGAGTCGTATGTGGCCCATATGATTTTTTTCCTAAATATTCAATTTTTATATACTTATTTTAATATAAATAATGCAACATTTAATATTTATGTATATATTTTTTAAATTCAATTAGAACATTTATATACTATCAATGAGAAATTTGACCTATTAATCCCATATTTTTACCGACCATATTGATTCCCATTTTAATTTGAGTTCTTCCATCATTTCCGATACTTTTAAAAATATGTTTTCACCAGTTGTAGTATCTTTCAAACTTTTTAGTGCAGCAAGCTCTTCAGTTACCTCAAAATTCTTATTAATGCCTCGAATAAAAATAAGCAACTGAGCGATATGACCTACATCTTCACTCTTATCAATTGCTATTGAAAAATATGAAAAATAAACCGCCTTTCCTTTGAGCTGGCAACACATATCTGCACCTTAGTCGTCAACTCGCCTCGTGATAGTGCTCGAAGATAAGCTAACAGCAGATTTTTTTTTACCGACTCTGAGCATAGCTCTTCAGCAATTTTTAGGACATATTTTTTGACAAATTCACAATCAGTAAAAGGTCGGCCTTCCGCATCAATAATGTTTGCGACTCGGTAACAGTCTTTGACTGCGGAAAGATTTAGTTTTGTGAATTTTCGTAATATGTTTTTGTCACAGTGAAATCGTTCTTAAGCTCGCTTAACATTTTCTTACGCAAATCATCTTTAAACTGATCAAACTTCATATCATGTTTGGTAGTGTCTTTTCAAATTGTAATCTTTTAATACTGCTATTTTATCTCTACAAATCAGACTTATACAATTATTATTAACCAATGTAAAAAAATAATCAATTGACCATTGCTCATTAAATACGCGGCATTCATTTAGCTGCTAAATTATTGAAATTTTAAAATTTTCATACATAAACCATGATGGCGAATAATATAGTGCTGTTTCACCCAATTCTCAAATATTTTGCGAATTGATTTTTCAGAAGCTACTTTCTTTAACCAAGGCTTGACCATGGTGTTCAGAATCATATAGTCATTTGAATTGATCCTGAGACATCAATTCACCCTCATTTGGTCTTAAACACAAAAGAACGTCATAAGGACAGGCATGTCATTTATGTACTGGGGGTTATGTAGCTTATCCTAACAAAACAAATTTTATCAACGAAGAACTCTAATGTCCCTAATTCAGCAAGATGTTTCATTTAGTTCAAGAATTTCTTTGCTTTAATCAGGAGGTTTTCTCGACAACTTTCTGTAAGAAGTTGGCCTTTACATCTACTGTATTATTAATAGCAGATGTTCTCGTTCAAAGTCAGCCTTACGATGAAAATCGCAACCCCCTTTTCTCACCTAAGGATCGCTTCGCTCGCATTCGCTCCATCACCGTCTCATACAATTTTTGGATCAATTTTGGTGTAGGTTTTCTGTATTTTTACCTAAAAGTCACGAATTTGGATTCAGTTCCAACTCCTTATTCTTGCTTCTATAGTATTCAAAAAGCATTGTTATGTCGATTAAAATTAAGCTATTTGTGAAATTTAAAATTATTATGTAATATTAATTATTATCTTAAATTACAAACTAACGTGATTCTTGTTAAACGATTATAACTGATTCTGAAAATATATCGAGGTTTTAGAGCTTATAAGCTGTTTCAGAAAAGATATAACATACTGTTAGTATTTTTTCTAATTTGGAGAACAAATTTGTTTAGTTCGCTTTAAGTGTGAGAAACTTTTCTGTTGATTGAGGTAGTTTATCTGCATAGTTTATACGTGGTATAAAATTAATGGATCAAAGGAAATGATGGAATTCACTTGGGAACAGCAGGAAGAATTTACGAACCAAACTCATTGCTACCTTTGTAAAAAGATTATCAATTACCTTTTGGAGATCATGACCATTTTACAGGTAAATATCTCGGAGTACCTATTCAAGATTGTAATTTGTCTAGAAGAATCAATCCGTCTGTACCTGTTGTATTTCAGAATCTTCGTGGATATTGTTAGACGCAATTTTAATTCAAATCTTCTTCAAACATTTATTTTTTATAACAACTTCAAAACTGTCTCGTTTACTAGCGTATATATATATATATATATATATATATATATATATATATATATACTAGCGTATATTTACTAGCGTGATAATTACTAATATTAATGTAATTACTGGTCATACATTTAATTGATTTAATTTAATTGTATAATTTAATATAATATGATATAATTTAATATAGAATTTAAATATAAAAATTTAACAGAAATAATTATTTCTACTAACTGATCTCACTTCTACCATTTAACCATAATAATCTTATATAGGGGTTTACTAACTCCTTACAGATAAGACATTCATCATATATTAAAATATGCAATTGGAAAATTCCCAGATTGGAATTTAAATGTTATTTCTCAATCAACAGAAAAGTTTTTCACACTTACAGCGACATCGAAAGGCAGAAGAATTAGATTCAAGTAAATAGAAGTGTGCTCCATGAGTCATCGTTACTTTGTCATTTTTGCACTACCACCCGATGACTCATCAAGGTCATTCTATTTTTAGTAACAAGGTCATATGACTCATCATCTATTTTTAGTAACAAAGACATCTATTTTTAGTAACATTTTTTGTCCTATCATCGATCTGATGACTCCTCAAGGTCATTCGAGTACATATGACTCATCTTTTTTAAAACAAAGACAATGATTAATCTATTGTTTGAACAAACACAATGCATCATCTATTTTTTAGAACAAATACAATGACTCATAAAAACAGGACTCCACTAGAACAAAGATGTTATTATTAAACTTTATTATCATTATCAATATTATTATTATTATTTTCAATGTCATATTATTATTTTTTCAAAGTAATATTATTATTATTATTATTATTTTCAAAGTAATATTATTATTTTTATTATTATTATTATTATTATTATTATTATTATTATTATTATTATATTCATGTCTTTGTTAATCATGTACGTTTATTGCAAAGTCTTTGTTAATTATGCACTTGTATTGCAAATTTATTATTCATACCCTATCATATTATATCATATTATTATTTTAATTTTTATTATTTTGAAAAATTTAACAATACCATATAACAAATTTTAGGCCATTTAGTGAAGAGTACATGGTTATTTTAAATATATAGTAAAATATTTCCAAACAAATTTATCAATTTAGTTAGAAATCCATTCTTTTGGCTGTATTATTTAATTAAAATATGGTTATTTTAGGATTCATAACAAATTTTTATATAGATGATAGAAATAAATATACCTATCATTTCAAATATTTAACTAGAAACATAACTGAATTCTTAGGTAATATAGTGTTTTTTAGTTAATTTATAAATATCAGTATTTTAATATATACAACAAATTAATCAATAAAGACCATAGCATATCGTTAGTTCTTATATTTAGTCAGAGTTTATTCGACAAGATATTTTGTCCTCCTTATGGATACTACTCGTAATGGTACTGCTCACATTCAACATGTCGCAAGGGTATATTAATTAGTAAATTAAGGCACATGTATATAGGTTAGAAATTTTTAGGTAATTTAGTGAGAAATATTTCCATTTGGGTAATATATCAGAAATTCGTGAATATTTTAAATGTAACTTACCGAATTCTTATTTCGAGCGACTAATTTATTGGTTCTTTGTCATTTAGCAAAAGGTAATTTACTCATCTAATATTCGTTACAATAGTTATATAACTTTATTAGAAATACCTGGTCATTAATAACAACATTCATTGATAATTCTTTATCATTTGGAGTAAAAGTCTTTGTTCGAGGCAAAATGAGTCATAATATGATCATTTGGTCAACCAATTAAGGTACTTGTGTATATGGGGTTACAATTGTTTTCTAATTTAATGAGCAATTTATTATCATTGGGTGTAATATATCTTTGCGAGAATAGGTGTTGTATAGGTTAAGATGTTTGAGTAACTTTTACCAAAATATGGATATTTTGTGCGAAGAATATTGGTTAACTTTGTCATTTAAAATAATATTTAGCAAAATATTTTCAGACATATATTTGAAAATCACATAATAAAAAAACTCATTAATCTAAAATACTGCAACGTAATAAATGATACTGTATCACTCTATAATAATAATAATAGTAATAATATTACTTTGAAAAATAATAATATAACATTGAAAATAATAATAATAATAATAATAATAATAATAATAATAATAATAATAATAATAATAATAATAATAATAATAATATTAATACTTTGAAAATAAAATAAGAATTTTGAAGGAAAATAATCATGAAAATATTGAAAATCATGAAAATTATGAAAATGTTGAAAATTGTAAAAATATCTTTTGGAAATAATATTAATAATAATAATACTTTGAAAATAATAATACGTTGAACTTGTATTTGAAAATAATAATAATATACCTTTTGCGACCAGTACCTTTATGACCAATACCCAAAAGGGGACAAAACATCTTTTCGGATAAATATATATAAATATATATAAATATATATAAAACGAATTAACTCCATCAAATTAAATCAAGATACGAACTTTGACAAAGTTATTTTAAGGTGGGAAATGTAGAAAAAATCAACTAAATGAAGAATACTTTGATAAAATTCTATTCTCAGGTGGTAAGAATCTTCATTGAATTATATGATAAATTAATATAGAGTGAAAATCTTAATTGAGATAGAATTAATGGTTACAGAAGGTATAATTACTAAAATACACTGACAATTATATTAAGTAAAAAGTATATATTTGTATTTTAAAATGTGGTTATTACTACGTTACATTTCAATTATTTTGATTATGAATATGACTAATAATATTTTATAATAATCTATTTTCGAAATTTAGTGTAAAATATCTAATTAAATAAAGGACTCCGTCAAAACTTTATTAAAAGAATTATTTCTCAGTCAACTTCATGGTTTGATATGTAATAATTTAGGTATTAAATAATCCTCTGAATAATTTGAACAATCAACAGCCCCGATTCTCAATATTTATTTTCCCACTAATAATTATCGAATAATTGACACAAATATTTCTTCTTTTAAATTGAACTAAATATTTAAGTGATAAGTTTTAGTAAAATATTTTTTAAATAAATATATCTCCACTCTTATCATCAAAAACATTTCAATTTTCTCCATTTCCAACCTTAAAATAATTTTATCAAAGAATAAACTACACCATTGAAAATCAACTTTCTTGATAAATTGATGCACACTTGTCCAATTTAACCGCGTTTTCTAAAAACTATTACACTAATCAGAAACAGGGGACAGTTGAAAAAACAAATATCAATCAATTCTAAATCTGTAGTAGTTATAGGTAAAATAATTTGTATAATTGAAAATCCTTCGTTGATTACATCAATTTCAAATAGATTCACTAAAAAATCTATGTATAATTTGAATTTTCTTAAATCTTCAAATCTCAAAGCAAAATCATCTATTAATTCCTGTAATTTATCTATACACTTTTCAAGTTTTGTATCTTCGATTTGTGAAAACATATTTTTCAATCTGGGAAAATGACTGAAATTTTTCGAAATCAAATCATTTTTGAACAGTTTTAATTTTCTTTCTAGGCTAAAAATCGTCTGGGAGAGATCAACGATAGTTTTTTCCTTTCCTTGTAATTTTAAATTGAGTGATTGTAGATGTTCCATAGTATCAGTTAAGAACATTAAATCTTATAGCCAGTAAGTTTCTTCTAACCGTGGATAAAAGTTTTGCTTTTTTTAAGAAAATTCTTGATTGGGCCAATTAAATCACCAAAACGACTTAATACATTATATTTAGATAACCATCTCACAATAGAATAGAACGGCAACTCATTAGGATGGTGATCAAATTATAATTCTTCAAGAAAATTTTTAAATTGTCTATGATTTTTTGAGTTTGTTCGAATATAATTAACAACCTTAAAAACTGTTTTCATAACATTGCCATACTTAAAATATTTGGCTAAAAAAATTTTATGGTGAATAAAACAATGAACAGATATAAAATCAGGTATTCTCAGATCACTTTTATGAAGATCAACAAGACCTATATTTTTACCTAACATCGCAGATGCACCATCTGTTGCAACGCTTATGAGTCGGTTCAAATGTATACTATTAGATGAAAATATTGTGTCCAGTACATTCTTAATATCAATCCAACGGGTTGCATCCTTGAGTGCTACTAAATCCAGTAATTCTTCTTTCACGGTTACATCAACAGATACATATCGGATAAATACATCTAGTTGTGAATTATCTTGAATTCATCGAGAGCTAAACTAAACGCTACACTGATTTTTATATCAACTATTAAACTGTGTTACACAATCTCTACTCACTTCAGAAACACGTCTCTCGGTTGTATGGTGTGATATCGGAATTTGTCCAATCAACCTATGTAATTTGGTATTATTAGAATCTAGCATCTTGACCACCTCACATATATTTTTCTTTATAAATTCACCTTCTGTATATGGTCGTTTAGCTCGTGCAATATTCCAGGATATACTGTAACTAGCCTCTGCTACAAAAATACTCTCATTATTAAATGATGATAACAAATTCGGTTGGGAACTTAGTTCAGATTTGAACGAATTCATTTTGGTAATTCTTATAATGGAATTATAGGGATAAGTGATTATAAAACTTCCGTAATTCTGTTTATGATGCCGTTTTAAGTTACTTGCTTTGAATTGAGAAAGTACCTGGTTGCAAATAAGACATGTTGGTTTACCGTTTCTTTCAATAAACGGATAATAATTTAATAATTTAATAATTAATAATTTAAAGCTTCTATTTTCCTCTTCATATTTTTTTTGTTTTATATCATATTAATGAAATAATTAATGGGTGTCAAAAAATAGAAAATTTTGTTTGAAAAGGAAATGGTTAAAGGCTGTAAACAAAACAAAATATTTATTGGAAATATATGTATTTGAAATGGATATTTGTTATTAAAGTATTTTATTCAATTTTGATTATAATTATTCAAATTAAAAGTTTTATTAGTGGTTTGTTTAACTTATTTTTTAAAGATTAAAATTGGCATGACAATTCATGTTAAAAATATAATAAAAACGTTTTTCGTTATTCATAAATGAAGTTATTCCTAATTTCAGAAAAAAATTAAATTTTAAAAACCGATGAATTTTCTGCGATTCTAAGGAGCCGCAGTTTGGCCACCTCTGTTATAAAGAAAACCCAAAGCTTATAACAATGATTAAATTATTTTGAATTGAAATTTTAGCCGAAAACAAATGATTATAAATGTGAGTTAAAGTAATTACCAAGACATCAACTATCCATTTAATTAATCTAAAGATAGTCTCACGTAGGATGATTTAGGTAGATGTTAATTTTAAAAGAAATGACTATCGTAAAGAATTAAATCTTTGTTCCAGAAATTTATTTAATTTAAATTGTAAATAAATTTTCAATGTTGCTGGATTTTAATAAGTAACACATGGGGCCAGTTTTGTGATACTATTCCTATCGAAATTCTTATAAAATCAACACATTAAAAGAGTATATTAAAATTGACAACTGCATAATAAAAATGACCGGATTCTCATTAGTTTTCATTAAAAATTTTTTGAAATTTTTAAAATATTTTTATCAAAAAATATTTTAAAAGGAAAATTGAAGTTTGTTAAATAACAAACAATTAGAAAATATATAATCTTTGAGTGCATAATTTATTAAATAAAATTTATGGGAATATTTAGTAATTTACCAACCGATGTTAATGTTTTAACGGATGAGAATCATAATATGGTGGCAGTGGTAAACACCGACGCAATCACCGAAAGATTATGGCCAAAGGTTTTAAACTTAAACAAACAAAAAAAATAAAATAATACAACAGTAGGAAAAAGGAGTAATCAATAAATAATAAAAAATACCTTAAAAACTAAATAAGTAAATTCGTTAAAAAATAAAATAGACATAACAGAAAATAAATAATAAGAATCAATAATAGAATTAACAATAGGATTAAAACAATTAGGAAAAACATGTAAATACAGATAAAAGTAGAAAATAACATCAAATATAAACAAAGATTTAGGAAATAAATAAAACAGAGGCAAAAACTCGAAAAAACAAGATCAAACTAACGAAAATCATCAATTTTAATTAAATTAACTAATTTTGCGATACCTCAATTTTGATTTTTCCGCAAATAAGCACTGCATTGAAATGAGAATTTCAATGTTAATTTTAAACCAATTTAGGACTTAAGCACCAATCTTTAGCATAACAGTTCACTCGGGATCCAGAGCTTAAATCGAATATCTAGGAACATTTCCACAGTAGCCAAGAAACGAATCGAAAGGAATTTCGGTAAATTTTATTGAAGTTATTGTATATAAATTTCTCAGTAATTTATTATGAATGTTTTTAAATTGATAACACAATAGTCGGTTCGTTTTCCTCTTTTCTTTTTTTCGTTAATTTTGTAAAATGTGTCTAATAAAGTTTTAGTAAAGAAAGAATTGAGTTTTAAAAATGAGTTATTATAAATGAATTTTTACTTAGAATATTATGATTAAAATGATTAGCATTAATGCCAGAAAAACAGTATAAAAACATGATGAAACACAGTAATTCATAAATTTGTACAATATGTACAAAACTGCTGGAAATGTTGTCAATACAAATTTTTGAATCCAACTATAAATGCAAATATTTGTTTTGATTTAGTTTTGTTTTTAGAAATTTCCAATTCCTAGAAAGATTCAACGAAATTAAAGAAATCACCCGATATTTTAAAAGTAAAAACAATGTTTGAAATTTCCATGCACAATGATTTGTCAACTCTAATTTGCCAGGCCACGAGTTTATTTTAAGCACAAACAATAACAGTTGGTAATAATGTGCAATGAAATATTCAAAAAATTTCAAGATTTTACCACTAGTGAATTGTGTAAATAAGCAATGTTTCTATTTTATTTCTATTTCAATCAATACGATTTTTATGGAAATAATTACAATTGGATTTTTAGTTTTTTACATTGTTCTGATATTAAATTTCTGATATTAAATTTAAATTACTTTAAAATATTGCAATCTAAAATTATTTTGTTTAAATATAACAGTATAATTGATATTTGTAGTACTTTTTACAAATTTGCACAATTTAGTTTTATTTATTAATTTTAATCTTCACAAATTTTAATAAATAAATTTTTATATTAATATATAAATAGTTAAAAGGGTTTTTTATTGTACCATATTAAATCAATGATACACAACCTTTAATGTCACAAATACTATAAATAATTTTTCCTAGTTTAGGACAACAATAAAAAATGTCTTTTAAATGGTTTTTATTTGTTATTAGTTATTAAAATATAATATGTTTAGCAAGGCAATAGGATATAGGAATTTATTTATTATTTGCAAATAGGAATATTGTTGTTTAAATACAATTGCAGTCAATCATGGACAAAACTGTAAAATATTATCTACACTTAAAAGTGAATATATATTCAAAGTAATAAATCATGAAATAAGATGGAAAAACACCATGTTGCAAATATAAAACTTTTATCGTCTATGATTACAATATTGGCATTAATTTTTAATAAAAATTTGGAAATTTCACTTTTTAAATTATTTTCTTGTTAGCTACTTGAATTTTAATAGAATAATTTTTTCAAAAAATATAGCCCTTTTTTAATTGTTAAATTTAGAAAATAATTAAATAAATATCAAGATTTAAAAATTTATTAAGACTTCTAACTTCTTTTATCAAAGAATAATTTAATATAGAGAAAATTATTTTCAACAATAACTTAACATCAATTATTAATAATAAATTATTGAAATTTTTATCTTTGTTTTCCCAGATGAAAATTTACTTTGGAGTACTAGCCTAGAAAATATTTTCCAAGTTTATTAAAAAAATAATTATATTCTTACAAATGGGCATTATTTTTTTATCGTTTTATCGACTGTTTTAACGTTTGCTTTTTTATTGTATGTTTCATTAAATTTTTATACCCTTTATTTAAACCAATAATAAAATAGTAAATTCCAATAAATTTTCAATACACAGGCAAGTTTGCATGTTTCATAAATTATAATTTATTAATTATATTTTTATACTATAGGCAGTTTTTATCAATCGCAACGCCGTGTATTACACCAGGAAAGTAGAAATAACTAATCTAAAAATAAATACATTCGGTTCCGTCCGATAATAAATATTTATTACGTTTTGGATAGTCATAACTACATGCCTAGCATTAATTTGTTTATTTATCATTTTATCAGGAATTTTGCTTAAACATTTTTAAAATTTAATTTATTAATAACAGTTTCTATAAATTTAATATTTTTAATAAAAATTTTAAAATTATTTAGGCATGGAATTTTATGAAAAAAATAATTTAATCTGATTATTAATAAATAATACAGGTTTTTAAAATAATTTTATCAAATAAATACTCGAATTTCCACTATCGAGCGGTACGAATAATTTGATCATTAGTTTGGTAGGGTTTTTTATTACAAAAATTGTCTAGTCAGAGAAAATTTATAATATATGTTCTTAAGAGGAAAATACAAAGTGATTTAAAAATGAATGAAAGTGATGGGGATATACAAAAATGTATTAAATAAAATGGAAAAATAGAAATTGTTACAAATTAATTAAAAATTAATTATACATGTTTAAAAGTAAAAATCAATATTTTTTGCAGGGAAGTTGTAACCTAGTGGCAAATTAAAAGTTGAAGACGTATACAATAATTTTAAAATAATGGGAGGGACCTAGTAGGAGTCCAGACCAAAACACAAATTTGTTGGGATATTAAGATGTTTGTCGATGATACTAAATCTAGATTCGAATTCTCGCGTTCAGCAACCAAAGAAATTGAACTCAAATTCCAACAATATCTTTATGTTCAAATTGTACAAACTCTTTTCCTTTAATGTTACAACAGATGGTTAAATCACCCAATAAATCAAAACACAATTTGGCTTATCACTCCTTGCTAAATTTCTCTCGTTGGCCTCCTTTGATAAATTCTAGTAAAATAAACTGCTTTCAATTCGCTTTAATTTTACAATGTTTATAAATTTTGCTTCGACCCAACTTGCACTTGATCTTTTTTGCTAGCTGTCTTTATAGTATTTCATTTATCATCAATCTTTGTTTCATCCGGTCGAAGAATTCGTTGTCGATTCTCCTAATTCCCGGAATCCCATTCATCTGACAATTAACTTGATGTAATGAATAATTTATTGCTTTCTCTTAACTCCCGGCAAACCATTGATCTGACAATTAGTTGGGATTGAAACAATTTGGAGAGATTATAATACTTTCAAAACTTCTATTAAGAGCGTCATCGATAAGAAATTTATCGAACAAAGAAGTCGGGATTATGTGATCGCAAGGCGAGTGGCAAGAGAATTTGACGCTGGTATTACAAAAAATGGTCAAACTCGAGAACAGGCTTTGTTGGCTTGTAAACTTGGATTCAAGCCAATGATAATTGATGTAAAGAAAAACTTGATGGTCAGTCTAATTTGATTTGATTCATTCAATATATATATATATATATATATATATATATATATATATATATATATATATATATATATATATATATCAAGGGTGGGCACGCATGAGTTCAATGAGAGACATTTTCCGAAAATTTATTTGTTAAAGAGCCACCATAGTGAACTACATATTTTTTTTATTTCATTAATTTGATTAAAAAGACTTAAACGCTATTAAAAACAATTATTTCAAAATTTAAGTAACAAACATAAAATATAATAAAAATCCATTAATAAAAAGTAATAAAATTTCTTGAATTAACGAAGACTTTTAGTCAAATCTTTGAAATTTGGTGTATACTTTGTTAAAGCTGTTCGCAGCAATTCTGTAAGATGCTGATTGGTCAACTGTGAACGATATTTCGACTTCACGAACTTCATTGTGGAGTACAAAGATTCACAACAATATGTTGTACCAAAAATTGAAATTAGACGGCAAGCAGCTTGTTCTAAGTGTGGATATTTTGCCTCTGGTACGAGTTTCCAAAATTCAATTATAGAAGTAACTTTATGGTGCATTTGCAAAGCCTGGTCCTCTTTCATATCTAATAACTCCAATTCCCCAACCGCTTTTTTAACAAGTATTACTTCAGAAATTGGAAATCCATCTTCAATAATATCACAAATAAATGGGTTCACAAAAAATGCAAATGTAGATTTAAAACTTTTCAAATCTTCAAACCTACATTTGAAATCCGCTTGCAATTCTTCCAATTTTTCACTGTATTCGTTTACTTTTTCTTCTGTGATATCAATTTTATTAGCTTTTATTCGTGGAAAATGATTAAATATTTTCGACCTAAGATCGTTCACAAAAAGCCGAAGTTTAGCTTCAAAACTAAATAACGTTTGTGACAAATCAATAATTATCTTTTCTTTTCCTTGTAAAGCCAAATTTAATATTTGCAAATGTTCCATAATGTCTGTAAGGAACATTAAGTCAGAAAGCCAAGTTTCATTTTCTAATTCTGGGTATGCTATTCCTTTTTCTTTGGTAAATATTATGATAGGATTTAGGAGTTCCACAAAACGGTCCAAAACATTGTAAGTTGACAGCCATCTAACAATACACCATAAGGAGACATCATTGGGAAATTCATCTGTTTCATCATTTAATCTTAATTCTTCTAAAAAGTTTTTAAATTGACGATGTGTTTTGGCATTTGTTCTAATTAAATTCACAATCTTCAAAACAATCTTCCACACATTTTCGTATTTAAAGTACTTCGCTATGAGATGCTCGCGATGAATTATGCATTGAAGAGATAAGAAATGAGGAATATTTGGATCTCTGTTTAAAAGACCAATGAGACCTTGATTTTTCCCCATCATTGCAGGCGCTCCGTCTGTCGCAACACTTACAAGTTTATCACGCGCCAATTCAAACTTGTCCATCACTACATCAAGCGCAGTTTTGACATCGATACCGCGAGTTGTTTCTTTAAGAGCTACTAGGTCTAAAATTTCTTCCTTTACTTTTACGTCAGAAGATACAAAGCGGACAAAAACGGCTAATTGTGGAACATCCTGAATGTCAGTAGACTCGTCGAGAGCTAAACTGAATGCTGTACAATTTTTTAAATCACACATCAAATTATTTTCAACATTTTCGCTAATTTGGCCAATTCGACGCGCAGTTGTACGACGTGACATAGGAATACGTGAGATCAATTTATGTAGTTTTGAGTTATCCGGATCCAAAACTTTAATCACTTCTTCCAAGTTTCTCTTAATAAATTCACCTTCTTCTTCTTCTTCTTTTCTGTCCATTCTTCTTGAAAAGTTCTATTTTCTTGTTTGTATTTTCGTTTTTTGATGTTTTCTGAGGTCATTGTAATAATAAATTTGAATAACTTATATTACTGAAATTTAAACAAAATAATAAAAAGACATAAATTTAATTTTAATTAATTTTAAAATTTTAAAATGCTTCATAAAAAATCTTCTTACCAAATTTTTCAAAAAACACGAATAGAAAACTATACTAAAATATACAAACGACCGCAATATTGTACAAACAAAAATACTAACTAATCAAAATTCACTAAATTTATTTTCATTGCTTCTCTCTCGTTGTTATAACAAAGCGCCGTCTACTACAAAATAATTTTAAAAAGCAGTAAAATGTGAAAAACAATGTTTCGTTAATTTTTAACATTTATGAAAATACAATTGCAACAAAAAATTTTTTTTTAAAAATTCAGTTGAAAAAATTTCAAAATAAAAAAATCAAATTCAATTTTCAAATTCAATTATCAATGAGCCGCAGTTTACTCAACGAAGAGCCGCATGCGGCTCTAAGAGCCGCATTTGCCCACCGTTGATATATATAATAGTTTTAATCATAAGTTATACTTCATTTAAAATATAGTCACCACTAGGACATCGTCTATCAAGTCAAAATCTTCGCGGAGGTCGTACTGAATTTTTTGAACTTGCAAACTTCATGATTGATTGTATTCTGAACTGCTTTCAGAATCTTTAGTGACCAGGGAGTTTAGAACAAACTCATCTTGGATTTGATAAATATTCGCAAATACCATTTTCATTTTTTTCATTAACTTACACACTTCAGTCTTTTACAACTCATCTATTATTTTTTTAACATTATTGAACTCTTTCAGCAATCTCTTTTATTTTAACTAGACTTTATCATTATGAACATTCTTTCTCAATTGAGTCTTTTAAATTTAGAATTCATTTCTCTAAAACTATTATTTTTACCAACTTTCGTTGAATAATAAAATTTAAGTAAGTTAGATTTTAGAAATTAAGATATCTTCTTTCTTATTTGAGGTTCTATTCTTGACCATCATTTAATTCTATTTGATTATAAAAATCCAATAAAACTCCAATAAAATCTTTATAATAATAATAATAATAATAATAATAATAATAATAATAATAATAATAATAATAATAATAATAATAATAATAATAATAATAATAATAATAATAATAATAATAATAATAATAATATAAAGTGATGAATCTTGGTAGCAGCATTTATTATTTAAAACAATAAAGTGATAATTTAAGTCTTTTGCTGCGAATAAAGTATTTAATGAAAAAAATTTCGACTTTAAGATAGTCCTTGTCAATTTCTTAAAAGAATTTCACAAGGGCTATCTTATAGCCGTAAATTTTTTCATTTGTATTAAATATATTATTCACAGCAAAACTCATAAATTATCATTTAATTGAAAAGAAATTGACAAGGGCTATATTAAAATTCCAGACATCATCATTGATATGTGGCAGAACTTATTTAGAAAATAAATGAATTTTAAAGGAAGAATTTTATCAAGCAGTATAAACCATAGTTAAGGACTAACGCAAAGATCTCTAATATATAAACTCGTTAGTGTCAAATACTTTAAAATGGAAATTTTGTAAATAAAAATGTGTAATTTTATTATTTTTTATATGTATTTTAATATCCGTCGTGTTGGGTATTTTGTGCAAGTCAGTATTACTGTCTGACTCCCTTGTGTTCTTTTCAAAATAAATAAACGACCCAACACAAAATCTTTATTTAAGACTGATACAGTTACACTTTAGTTACACTTTTTATTAATTAACCACACTTGATACAACCCTTTTGGTCTGCACTTTTCAATACAACTACAAATCTCACACAGCGATAAATCTTCCAACGGGAGATGTCACTTTCTGGTACGTTCGATTTAAATTATTCACTTGCTACTAACTTGAACGTTTTCTTTGTCGCTCTCGCTGAACTTCATGTTTTCCATTTCTTCGACCAACTGGCAATTTTGTTTTGCCAGTCGCTTTTATACCCATTTTGTAATTTATTTTACTTTGTCGAATTAGTCTGGATCCAACTTCCCCCGGGATTCCTCTTGTAGCTCTAATTCGCTTAGAGGAATTTGCCCGTCTCCTTTGACGGCTCGTTCCAATTTAATTTTAGTCGGCTAATTTAATTGCCTTTCCTAATTTGATTGATAATTCAGGTTCTCTCAAATCGCTCGAGTTTTCCATTAGCTCGGATTTCCCATTAGTTTCTCCATTAGTTAATTAATTTTTGTTTTTTGTAATTTATTCCTTCTAGGAACCCCCATTGATTTTATTTTATTTTAGTTTAACTCGTCTCATTATTTAGCATCCGCCCATACCAGTTTTCCCCCGGAAAATTTTCATTTTTAAATTTTTTTGATTTTTTAATTAATATTTTGTACTTTAAACTTTTATTGTGAATTTGGTGTTTTTATTGATTTTTACCTCATTTTTGTGCCTCTCCTGTTGAACCCCAACAGTCGTTTAAATGTGGCACAAGTATTTTGAATCACAGAAATTATAAAATTAGAACAAAGTTCTTTCATATTTGAAATAAGACATATATAAAGATTATAAATCTAAAGTTTGTTTTAATGTATTAACATTTAATTTCAGTCATTTGACAATTTAAAAATAACCTTTGATACGAGTGGAATTTAAAAGTGTAATTCTATTTATACTTTTAAAGAAGGTAAAAGGAAAGAGATTATTCAAGAAATTTAAAAAAACACTGAGAGAAGAGGCTTCTTCAAGAGCAACAGTATATAAGACGAATCGGGAGTCTTCGTCCAGCAGAATAAGTGTTTTGGACAGTAAAAGAAATGTAAGACCTGTAAAGATTGAAGAATAAAACATAGTAAAATTGAAAAAAGTGTGTCTACGAATAGGAACCTTACATTAATGGAGTTATTTCTAAAACTAAGTGTTTGCAAGAGAACAATGCAACTGATTTTTGGTCAATCGGGAATTAGGAAATTGTGTATCAAGTTCGTTCAACATTATTTAACGGCAGAGATTATGGATAAACGAAAAGTTGCTCAATCATATAAAGAAAGATTTGAGAAGTTAAATATTTGAATCAAAACATGATTTGAAGGAAAATGTGAAGTAATTTCTTTCGGAGAATGGAGAAAAATTCTTCGAAGTGACTTTTAAAAATGATGGTGAACCGTCGGAGAAAGTGTATCAGTGTTAATGGAAATTATTTTAACAATTAAATTCCATTTATCTGTCCTGTTGATAATAAAGTAATTTATTCCACTAAGTTTATTATTTTTATATTTTAGTGTTTTAATGTTTCAAATAAATAAATGTTTCCTTATTAAATTTACTGAAGATATTGTAAAATAAAGTAAATCGTAAAGTAATTATATAACAAATTGTAAATATAATATTATTTATTTAACAAGTTAGATGGATTTTGTGATTATGTGGTTTTTGTGATCTGTGTGCGCTTTTCTTTTCTTTGTTTGGGCTGTGTGCGCACACAGACGCGTAAGATTGTGGATGGCAATAAAAAATAACAATCATAGGATACCTTTAAAGTTGATGCAACCGAATGTTTAATTTATTAGCTCAATCCGCGTCTGTGTGCGCATGCTTTGTTTTTTGAGTTATTTGGCTTATCGAATGGATTTATTGAATTGAGGTTTTGTCGAATGATTTGGAATTTCTGAATTTTAGTTGTTTTTGAATTTTACTGAACATATTTTTTGAATTTAACGATTTCTCTTCGATTTTGTTTGGAATGGCAACATCTAAATATAACGGGGGATTGATGGATCTCGATGATTTAGTGGCAAGGTTGAATAGAACCCGCAGCAAAATGGAAATAGAAACTATTTGTAAAGACGATGTTATCAGATCTAGCAAATCTCTTAAAATTCTGGGTAATGGATTCTCTCTAATCACATTATCTCGAAACCGACAATTAGTTCAATCTGTACCTGGTGAATTGAATATGGATCAAACAAATTTGTTGAAATGTGCTCAAGATCAAAATGGCCGAATCGATATTGTTTTGTGCTCAGAATGGAATAATATGAGATCAAATTTATGTGTAGCTACACGAAGACAGGTTCCAGATAAAATGATTGAGAAGAGTTCAGCTACAAGATTGTTAATATTACGGACACGGAAAAATTGTTATTATGCTGCAATAAAATGTTTATGTGTTATTATGAATTCGCGATTGATCATGGTAGCAGAGCGTGGTTCCGGCTAGCCAGCCGGAACAAGGTAATTAATATGTATTATAAAAAATCTTGTTTGTGTTCATGCATATTATGTATATTTTATATGTTTAATAATATTTTTGTAAAATTAAACATCCTCCCTTCCCTACCGAGCGTGGGAAAGTGCTGCTATGGGCCCCAGCACTCTTTTAAAGGGGGAAGCCAGGGAACAGGGTAAAGAACAGAGCTGAGTCAAGGGTGAGGGCGAGCGGGACAATGGGTTTTGAGTTGCGAGGGGAAAGTCAAATATTTGTCAAAACTCTTACTGGTAAGACAATTTCTCTTAACGTTGAACGGAACGACACAATTGAAAAGATAAAAGGAAAAATCCAGGACAAAGAAGGAATTCCGGAAAATTATCAAATGTTAGTATACGCAGGAAAGCGGTTAGAAAATAAAAGAAGATTGAATGATTATAGGATACAAGTAGGGTCGACACTTCATTTGTCACTCAGGCTGTGCGGGGGCAATGACGAAGAGATTTTAGAAGAAGGACTGTGGAAAAAGAGAATGAAAAAAGGAAAATTAACGAGATTAAGAAACAAGATTCTCAATGATATAAATGGGAAGGATGTTAGCGAATGGTTGGCGGAATATGAAGATCAAAAGGAGAGTCTAGATGAAGAATTAGGGGACCTGAGAACGATCAGTAAAAAATTGCAAAGATTGGACATCACTGCAATCTTAGATAAAGACCTGCAAGAGATCGAGGAAAAACATCAAATAATTGGGGCATTGATGGAAAGAAAAGCAAATCAATCTTTTATGGAAGAGAAGGAAAATGTGAATGATGATACCATCAAGAAGAATAATTCCATGCATAAAAGAAAACTGGAAAGCCTAAAGAAAATTACAATACCTGTCTTTGAAGGCAAGATGAAAGAGTACGAACCATAGAAAGCAGCTTTTACTGCATGTGTTGACGAAGCGGAAGGTGATGAGGTTGAAAAGATGTTTCACCTGCATAAGTACCTTCACGGAGAGCCATTAAAGTTAATTGAAAATCTTGGATATTCGGCAGAGGCTTATCAAATGGCAAAAGAGAAGTTGGATAGGCGATATGGTGGGGATGAAAGGATATATTTATCAATGTTAGAGGAGATGGAACAGTTCAGGCCAATTCGAGAAGGAGATTTGAAGGATCTAGACTTATTTGTTGGATTATTAGAAACGGTCACCGTGCGATTTAAATCCACTGGGAAAGAATCCGAGTTAAAGACTGGATATCTTTTTCAAAAGTGTTTGGGCAAGTTAACGACGAATCTTGTGTATAAATGGAAAAAAGACAAAATAGAAAAGGAATTGCGGGAGACGATAGAGGATTTGAGAAGATGGATACAACAAGAAGCGGAGATCCTAAGGTCCACTAACGAGGTTGTGTATGGGACTAAACCAAGCACCAGGGCTTATGATGGGTCAAGAGTAGAAGGGGTGTCTAGGGGAAGAGAAAGATTCAATCCAGGAGGTCGGACGCATTTTACGGGGCAACCAGATGGCAGAGTTAAAAGTGGAACAGTTATACAGGTGAATAACTCTAACGGCTATAGATCAGAGTGTGTACACTGTGGTGGTCAACATTACCTAGACCAATGTGACAAGTTCAAGCAACTCACCATTCCAAAAAGGAAGAAAGTCATCGAAGAAAAGAAACTGTGCAGGAATTGCTTCAAAAGAAATCACATGGCCAAGGAATGTCGTAAAGAATCTTCGTGCAAGGTTACCGGATGTAAGCAAAGGCACAACGAATTATTACATGAAAGACAAATTAGTGAGGAGAGTGAAAAAGGTAACAACACGATGCTGACCCAGAAAGGGATGAACGAGAAAAACCTAAGACCTTACCTTAGTTTAAAAACAATTCCAATCTACCTGGAAAATGGGAACAAGAAAATAAAAGTCAATGCACTGTTAGATGATGCAAGCTCAGTAAGCTACATCAATCTAAGAATTTTAAAGGAGCTTGGGTTAAAAGGGGTGGAAAAGAGGACACCGATAGGGGTTATCGGAGGTAATGTCCAACAAATGATGGCTACTCCAGTGACCATGAAGTTAATTAGTAATGACGGCCGATTGACGAAAAACTTCAACGCACTGGCCGTAAGAAATATCACGGGAGAAATGAAGGTAGTAAATTGGGCCAGAGAAAAACATAAGTGGACTCACCTGAAGGGCATCCATTTTCCGATGCTAGACGAGAGACAGGCAGTTGAAGTGTTAATTGGCGCGGATTATTTAACGCTTCAACGAGCACTCAAAGAAATCGATGGTAAGTTGGATGAACCGATTGCCCGTTTAACGCCACTTGGCTGGACATGTGTGGGAAGAACCTCGGTGGGAAGAACTTGGAACCATCAAAGCAATTTCATACGAACGTTCTTCGGTAATGGCGAGGATTTGCAACGACAGATGGAGCGATTTTGGGAAATTGATGATAGCGGCTTAAAGGAAAATATATTTGCAGCGAAAGACCAAGCGATTTATGAGAAAACCAAATCTGAGATGAAGAAAGTAGACGGACATTTCGAGGTAAGTGCCATGGAAAGAGTCACCAACAGCTTTGCCCAATAGTGAAAAAATGGCAGAAAGTCGACTGCGAAGTTTGGACAAGAGGCTTTAAAAGGAAGACTTACGAACTGAGTATCAGGATATTTTGAATGGTTACCTGAAAAAAGATTATATAAGTATTGTAAAAGAGAAAATGATGCCTGGAGATTCGGAATGGATATTACCACACTTTCCCGTGGTTAGAAGAGATAAGGACACCACGAAAGTGTGTATTGTGTTTGATGCGGCAGCCAGGTGTAACGGGGTGGGACTTAATGATATGGTGGAAGTTGGCCCAAAATTACAAAATGAAGTTTTTGATATTTTAATTCGTTTTCGTCGATTTTCCGTAGCTGTTGTTTGTGATATAGCAGAAATGTATCTGCAAATAAGAATGGCTCTTGAAGACAGGAAATATCATCGGTTTTTATGGTCAACTGGGGGGAAAATTATTAAGTATGAGTTTAATCGGTTAGTGTTTGGTCTTAATGCATCTCCATTCCTTGCCCAGCTAGTCGCGCAAGAGAATGCAAAGAAATTTGAAAAGGACTACCCAAAAGTGACAGAATCTATTTGCAAGTCTACGTATATGGACGACACTATGGACTCTGTTGATTCTGAAGAAGGAATGAGGCTGAAAGAGGGGCTAGAAACAGTTTGGGGCAATGCCGGAATGCGGCCTAGAAAATGGCTGTCCAACTCGGAAAGAATTATGGCGACAATCACAATTGAAGAACGAGCTAAAACACTGAATATTGAAAAGGAAACGACAATGGCCGTCAAGACCCTAGGTTTGAAATGGTACTCGGAAGACGATGAATTTAGTTTTCAAGTAGATCTGCCGAATGAAGAATGTTTATCGAAAAGAAAGGTATTGAGCATAGTGGCAAGAATCTTTGATCCATTGGGACTGTTAGGCCCATTCATAATCATAGGGAAAAAGATTATTCAGAAGTTGTGGTTGCCAGGGCTTGATTGGGACGAAAAGCTACCTCCAAAGTTGAATAAAGAAATACACAAGTGGGTAGAGGACACAAATAATCTCGGAGATCTGCGAATTGCGAGATGTTTAAGGACTCAAATGAAAAATGAATGGCAATTACATGTCTTCTCCGATGCGTCAAGCACCGCATATGGGTCAGCTATATATCTACGGGAAGAAACTATGGTGGGACCTAAAAGTGTGTTAATTGCGTCAAGGGCAAAGGTAGCTCCAGAGCAAATTATAAGTATACCAAGGTTGGAATTAATGGCAGCGTGTACTGGAGTTAAATTAGCAAGACGGGTTTCAGAAGTGCTAGGGAAACCGATGAGTGAGATATGGTTCTGGTCCGATAGTAAAGACGTAATACATTGGGTTCGAAATTATTCGAGACTATTCAAGCCATTCGTAGCTAATCGAATTGGGTTCATTCAAGAAATGACCAAACCTGGGCAATGGCATTATGTTCCAACAAGTGAAAATCCATCGGATTTGATCACAAGAGGATTATCGGCATCGGATTTGATAAACAGCACCATGTGGTGGGAGGGACCGAAATTTCTATTAGAACCAATGGGAAATTGGCCAGCAACGGAGTTAAACCAATCCAGTGTAACAAAGGAGTTGCGAAAGGGAATAACAATGATGGCATGTGTAGAGGGGCAAAGACGAATAGGGAACACGGACTGTTTCAAAGTAGAAACCTTTTCCTAATGGCAGAGATTGATCAGGGTGCGGGCCTGGGTGGAGCGATTTATTTTGAACACGAGAACGACACAGTCCCAAAGAAGCACAGGGCAACTGACAACTGAGGAGCTTAAAAGAATGGAACTCAATGTAATTAAAGGAGAGCAGGCGAAGTTTTTCTCTGAGGACCTGGCACGACTTATCAAGAATGAAAGGGTAGATATCAGAAGCCGTTTGTTAAAGTTGACACCAGTTTTAGATGAGATGACTGTGTTACGAAGTAATAGCCGCATAATTCATGCAAAGAATTTACCATGGGAGACAAAATATCCAATAATTCTATCGGACAAGAGTTGGGTCACCAGACTAATCATCAAAGATTGCCATGAAGTTTGAGCCATTATGCAGGAACTCAACATGTCTTAAGTGTGTTGAACGAAAAATATTGGATTTTGAAGGCCAAAGTAATGATCAAACAATGTGAGACAGATTGCGGAATGTGTAGAAAAAGAAAAGCTAAAGGAATGAGTCAAATAATGGCACCGTTACCGGCGTTCAGGGTTTCAGAACCTTTTAGAGCCTTTGTTCACTCGGCAGTAGATTTTGCAGGACCGTTTGAAACTAAAGTAGGCAGAGGAAAGGTGAGAAATAAAAGGTACATTTGCCTATTCGTATGTTTAAAGTCACGGGCGGTGCATATTGAAATGGCATATGGGTTGGACACAGACTCATTTATTCGAGCGTTTATGAGGTTTGCAGCGAGGCGGGGGATGCCAAAATTGATGATTTCAGACAATGGCACAAATTTTATAGGCGCCACTTCTACAGTAAAGAATTTTGTAATCGACAACTATAAGACTCAAAGAGAGTTGTCGAAGCATCAATGCAGTTGGATTTTCAATCCTCCATCAGCACCGCATTTTGGGGGAGTTTTTGAGTCCATGATCAAATCGGCAAAGCGAGCAATGAATGCCATACTGACCAGTGCAGATGTGACCGACGAGGAATTGGGAAATGTTTTGACAAGGGCTGAAATGTTGATAAATTTTCGGCCCTTAGTGGTTCAGGCAGTAGACAGTAAGGAAGACGCTGTGCTAACTCCAAATCATTTATTAATTGCCGGTTGGAAAGGAGAAGCTGTGGAAAATATAGAAGTGAAGAAAATGTCATGTACGGTGTTTCGGTGGAGACGAATTCAGGAGTTAACCGAACACTTTTGGCGGCGATGGATGAAAGAATTGGTCCCGTGCTGGCGGCAAAGGGCGAAATGGAATAAGATAGAAGCTGATGTTAGGACAGGGTCGACAGTGTGGGTCTTAGACAAAAAGAATGAGTATGGGAAGTGGCCAATGGGGAGAGTAATCGAAGTGATACCTGGAGAAGACGGAAAGCTACGCGTGATGAGGATAAAATGTGAAGGAAAGGAGGTATTAAGATGCATATCCAAATTATGCTTGATCGCAAAAGAAGGAGAAGTTAATGGGGATGAGAGATTGACACCAAAGTGTCAAGGGGGGGGAGGGTGTTTAATGCGCGTCTGTGTGCGCTTTTCTTTTCTTTGTTTGGGTTGTGTGCGCACACAGACGCGTAAGATTGTGGATGGCAATAAAAAATAACAATCATAGGATACCTTTAAAGTTGATGCAACCGAATGTTTAATTTATTAGCTCAATCCGCGTCTGTGTGCGCATGCTTTGTTTTTTGAGTTATTTGGCTTATCGAATGGATTTATTGAATTGAGGTTTTGTCGAATGATTTGGAATTTCTGAATTTTAGTTGTTTTTGAATTTTACTGAACATATTTTTTGAATTTAACGATTTCTCTTCGATTTTGTTTGGAATGGCAACATCTAAATATAACGGGGGATTGATGGATCTCGATGATTTAGTGGCAAGGTTGAATAGAACCCGCAGCAAAATGGAAATAGAAACTATTTGTAAAGACGATGTTATCAGATCTAGCAAATCTCTTAAAATTCTGGGTAATGGATTCTCTCTAATCACATTATCTCGAAACCGACAATTAGTTCAATCTGTACCTGGTGAATTGAATATGGATCAAACAAATTTGTTGAAATGTGCTCAAGATCAAAATGGCCGAATCGATATTGTTTTGTGCTCAGAAAGGAATAATATGAGATCAAATTTATGTGTAGCTACACGAAGACAGGTTCCAGATAAAATGATTGAGAAGAGTTCAGCTACAAGATTGTTTAATATTACGGACACGGAAAAATTGTTATTATGCTGCAATAAAATGTTTATGTGTTATTATGAATTCGCGATTGATCAGCAGAGATTATGGATAAACGAAAAGTTGCTCAATCATATAAAGAAAGATTTGAGAAGTTAAATATTTGAATCAAAACATGATTTGAAGGAAAATGTGAAGTAATTTCTTTCGGAGAATGAAGAAAAATTCTTCGAAGTGACTTTTAAAAATGATGGTGAACCGTCGGAGAAAGTGTATCAGTGTTAATGGAAATTATTTTAACAATTAAATTCCATTTATCCGTCCTGTTGATAATAAAGTAATTTATTCCACTAAGTTTATTATTTTTATATTTTAGTGTTTTAATGTTTCAAATAAATAAATGTTTCCTTATTAAATTTACTGAAGATATTGTAAAATAAAGTAAATCGTAAAGTAATTATATAACAAATTGTAAATATAATATTATTTATTTAACAAGTTAGATGGATTTTGTGATTAAAATTTTTATGAAACAATAAAATCTATAATTAATTGAATGTCAAAATCGTTATTAACCCTTTCAATACTATAGGGACACATTGTCCGAGAGAATTTCTAATAATTACTAAAATAATTTAAATGCTTACAAATGCATTGGGATCTGGAATTTTAGTACTGTACGGTCATAGGCTTGTAAACAAGTTTTAACAATGATGTTTTTTTATTTTCTTTTTAGTGCAACATATATTTTATATGCTCCACTATTTTACTATCATAAAATACTTTTGAGACACATACTATTGGTACAATATGTCCCAATTAATATTTTGCAATAATCAATAAATAATATGATAATTTATTTAAATATTTGTTTTCCCGTCAAACTAAATTAGCAATAAATATTTTGTGTTATAAATATTACATGAATTATAAAAATTATTAAAGCGTATTAAAAGGGTTAAATAAAATTTTATTTAAAATTCAATGATACTAATTTAAAATTCTCTATTCTTCTTAATAAGTCAAGACCTCTAATCTTTCCTAAGACCTTAATTTTCCTATTTAATAGCATATTTTTGAAAATGTGCGAGAAGCCAGGTTTCAATTAAAGCGGATTTATTAACCCTCTGCCGACGATCATTAATTTAACATTTCGTTGCAAGCACTCGTCAATTAAAAACAAAATTTAATAATAAATAAAAAATATTTTATTTAGGCTGAACAATTGCTCGAATCATACAGTAAGTTTTTATAAATTTTAAATGTGGGGTTTCGTTTTGAGGATTCATTTAATCTAATATAATAAAATAGATCTATTGCAGATGGCTTTGAAAATTTTAGGTTGGTGGAAATTGTATTATAAAGCCTTTGTTTGGATATTAATAAAATGTTGAAAATAAATTATCTTTCGGCCTGTCATAATATCAAATATATTCGTATCGAGTGTAGGTCATAATCTCAGTTGCAACATAAAGATGTTATATCTAGCTGATCGAGAATGTATTGGAGAAAATGGTTAATAAGCACAGGGGTTATGACACTTGAAACTGTTGACAGTTATTAAGCCATTACCATATTTCAAATTGTAACAGTTTAAAAAGTTTTATTATTTATTTTTATAATAAGAAATTATTTTATATAGTAATAAATAATGACAAATTTTAGTATTTCAATTTTACTTGACTCAATTTTCCAATAGCCTTGTCAACAATTTTCTTTACGTCAAGTGATAAATTCGTATGTTTTGTTCGCCATTTATTTAGGTTGCGAGTCAAGTCGATCAATTCTTTTAAAATAGTATTCAATTTATTTAATCTATTGAACCGGGTCCTTTGAGCTAGAGTTGGCTTGGGATTATCTAAATCAATCTTTCATATTAATTCATAGCTGAATTCTGAAAAATCATTAAAAATATTACTTCTTTTTTCATAGAGTTCAAATAATATTTTGTTACAGTCCGCGCAACATCATCTAGATCGACGCAAATCTTTTCCACTGGATCAATTAATTCTTCTCCTGGATGATTAATTAGAATTGCTGATTTCTGTCTATTTTTTTCCACAACCTGAATTTCCGGATTTACATTTGTTTTTGTATCAGACATTTTTGAATTGACTAGCGATTTCAATTTTATTTGAATTTTATTTGTAGAAAATCTATTTCTCTCAAACTGTGAGCATGGAAAATAAAAATTGCACCCAACCAATCAGATCTGTTGCACACATAACACTTGCTGAAGTGTGCAATATTTAATAGTCTTAATTGATTTTATTGGATATTACACATTTAATTTCTATGCAATTTGAAAGCTTTCATTTTTTCTATGTTTAATTTCAAATTTGTAATTCAGTTTATATTTGAAAAATGTATTTATAAATATTTAAATGTTTGTGCCAGCGATATATTTAACAATTTGCTAGGATTTCTATGCCGCCCCTTTCCAAAATTAAAATTGGATATTGACTTCTTCAAATGTTAACCTAAGTTATATTGGAAAAAGAAATCCAACATCAGTCTATTTCAATTAAAAAATTAAAATATCAGCAACTTAGTGAGTTTAATATAACAATGATTAAACATTTCTTGAATTTTCTTCCTTAGTTCTTAATTGTACAAGTTACAATATGTTCTAATACTATCTTTCACAATATACATTCAAGAGATACCCAGTGGCGGATCCATGGGGAGGGCGATCGCCCCCGCATTATATTATTTGGAAAGAAATTTCTTTAGCGATTTTTACTTGGCTTTTGCAGTCCTTTATAAAGAAAGTATGCAATGTCAACAAAAATGTTCAAATTTTAATGTAGATATACACTGAGTAGATAGATTGGAGCTCCCCGCATCACATATACCGCCTCCCCCTCCCTGGAAATTTTTTTTAAATAAAAGGTCAAGGTCATTTCTTTTTTTTTTAATTAATTGATCCAGAGTGCCCCTACTTTTTTTCATCCCAAAAATTAATGTTCCAGCCAACAGATTTTATTGAACGATAGCTCATCTTAAAGCCCAGTGCAAGACCTTTAAGATGAATTATAGATTCCTATCACCCGATGACTCGTCCTATTTCTAGAACGATGACTCATCATATTTTTAGAACAAAGACAGTGACTCATACTATGACACACCATATTTTTAGGACGATGACTAACGCGATGACTCATCATATTTTTAGAACGATGACTCATTCGATGACTCATCAAAATTTTAGAACAAAGACAATGACTCATAAAAATTATTAATATTTTCAAAATATTATTAATTGATCCAGAGGGCTCATACTTAATTTCATCACAAAAATTAATGTTATTACTAACATGCTTTATTGAACGATAGCTTATTTTAAAGCTGTGTGCAAGACCTTCCTAATGAGATATAGAGATATTTATAATCATTGTTATATTAATGAAAGTGCTTGTTAATTTCGTGGATGTTAAGAGAAAATAGATGAGCCCGAAAGAGTCACCGATAAAAAAAAATGTGTTGGGACAATCGGGGTGTGTGTTGTGTAATGTAAATTAAAGTAAATTAATATACAACAATAATGGTTATAGTACTAAAACTTTTATTTAACAAAACAACTAAATAATAGTACTTTAGAAATTACCACTTCGTTTCCAAGATTAATTCCGAAATTAATATTCAATGTTGCCAATAATGTTTTTGACTACTGAAAGCGACTATTGGAGCAGGAAGATATTCACTGAAATTTGAATAGTATTTAATTTCCTTGTAGAGACAATTAAAATTTATGAGTCGTAGTAGCTTCGTTGTTTCTTTTATCGAGGGACGGTTTTAATTCTAAATTAGCTAAATAATAGTACTTTAGAAATTACCACTTCGTTTCCAAGATTAATTCCGAAATTAATATTCAATGTTGCCAATAATGTTTTTGACTACTGAAAGCGACTATTGGAGCAGGAAGATATTCACTGAAATTTGAATAGTATTTAATTTCCTTGTAGAGACAATTAAAATTTATGAGTCGTAGTAGCTTCGTTGTTTCTTTTTTCGAGGGACGGTTTTAATTCTAAATTAGCTTTTAGCTTCTTCGGTTGTATAAATTTTTATCGATTTTTTTTAAAAATTTATTTTTGTAATTTTCTATAGTGATAATTTACTATGGTAAATTATCACTATATAGTTTATTTTTTTTTAAAATAAAATAAAAAACCTCCACGTGCAACGTGCAGAATTGTTAATTGCATTCATACCAAACGATTAACAGAACCTAATGAGATATAGAGATATTTATAATCATTATTAATTTTAAAGATATTAACGCACGCGCGAAAGATGTTATTATTATTATTATTATTATTATTATTATTATTATTATTATTATTATTATTATTATTATTATTATTATTATTATTATTATTATTATTATTATTATTATTATTATTATTATTATTATTATTATTATTATTATTATTATATTTATTATTATATACTCCAAGTTTTCTGACAAATTATTCTGTCCCCCTATGGGTATTGCTAGCAAGGGTACTACTCACATTCAACATGTCACAAGGGTACTACTCACACTCAACATGTCGCAAGGGTTTTTGATCTTAAAGCATATTATGGTTTATTAAGGTTAGTAAATAAAACTTATCACACATACTATTTTTAATAATATTTAAACGATAAAAATCAAGTCCTGAAGTATAATTTTTAGTAACTCAAATAATTTATTCCTTATCTTATTTTAGTTTACTTATATACTGGATTCTGTCCAATCAGAATCCAGTGCGGTTGTATAATTTTATTTTTATTCATTTTTTCCCTTTTTTAACCTTTTCTTATGATTTTCTTCATTATTTTTACTTAGTTATTTCATTATTTTATTATTAATTAATTTTTCTATTCCTATTTTCCTTTCTTTGGTTGATTTTTGAGTTATTTTATCGCGTTTTCCTAACTTATTTGCATTTCCTTAATTATTATCATTATTTTTGGGTTTAATATCATTATTTTAATTTTTCTCGCTATCTCTTCTATTAATTTTAATATTTTATTATTTTCCGTCTTAGGTAATTGTTTTTTTTTGGATTTTTTTATTAAATTTTCCGCTATTTCTTTCTATTTTTCTTTTCTCTTTCGCTAATTCTTATTCGGTTATTTATCTGGACGTTTATATTTATTGAAGATCAGCTCAAGACTGCCATCCCCATTAATAATAACTCAATTTACCGAACGAATAAATATTACTACTGTTAATTATACATCCTAAGCTCCAAACGAACTACGGGATTATCAAAAGTTACTATTATTATTCGATTTCTAAGATTATTTCATCGTTAACTTAATTTACCTAAATATTGGAATCTGATTATCATAATTTACCGATCCTAAGTTCTAACCCGAACCCCCGAATTTTCAATTTTAATTTAATATTGTCATACGAATTTTATCCTTATTTTATTGCTAATTTTATTTAATCTAATATCTAAAAATTAAAGTTTGTTTGTTTATTTCTATAGAATTCCCCATCATTGGACATAGGGTACTGAAATTTTGCATGTGACCCTCATTTGACTCGGGACAGGTCATAGGCTATGTTTCAACCCAGGTGACCACCCCCTAGGGTACCCTAACCCTATATTTATTCCATTTTTATACATTTTCAATACAAAATTAATTTGTAAGTACCATTTTTATTTACCATAGTAAATTATCGCTATATAGTATTTTTTATTCATTTGCCATTACGGCCTACCCTCAATAAAATAACAAGGTGTCGCGAAACCTTGTTTAAAAATAAATAAAATGTATGATTGTACATTACAATAATAATAATAATAATAATCTTCTAATACAGACCTGTCCAAACCGCGGCCCACATTAGTAACAACTGAAGGTGTTGAGTCCAAAATTTTCCGTACAGGCAGGCGTTTTGCTATCCTTAGCCATTTATTTTAGATAAAAAATTCTTTGCATTGTGTGCGGCCCCCGAATAGTTTTTTTTTGCATTGCGGCCCTCTGGTTTCCCGAGGTTGGACAGCCCTGTTCTAATATATAAAGATAAAAGTTTGTTTATTTGTTACCCATAGAATTCCCCACCGTTGGACCTAGGGTGCTGAGATTTGGCATGTGACCCTCATTTGACCACCCCAAAGGGTACCCTAACCATACTCAGGGTCACCTTAATTTACTACAGTAGATACCCCAAGGATGTGAAATTGGCAGCAATGTTACAAATAAAAGTTTATAAAATAGGATTAGTGTACAACTGCTTCAACTCTTAAGGATTTAAAAAGAAACACTACTAATGGAAGGAACAGTTGTGGTATTAGCTGGAGATTTTCGAAAAATCAAAAATATAGTCTATCGACAAGCTTTATCATAAGTGATATATAAATTACATGTACTTTTTTTTAATTAAATTTTTATGTATTTTTTTTAAATGAATGAATTGAAATAAATTTCTTTATTTTGAATCTGTTTACTATTTTTAATCGTGCAACGCCGGGTACCCCAGCTAGTTAACCTATAAGTATTATCATTTCGAATGACTGAATCCCAAACCCCAGCACAACAATCTAATCGTCATCATTAACTGATTTTAGTTATTTAATCTCCTAGCCTAGCTTAACCTGCCTAACTGATGGTTATCATTATGAATGATTAATGGAAATCCTAAGACTTAGCGCGACCCCCCTGATTTATTATTACTAACTCGTTATTATTATTCCATGTTATTAGTATTTCCTTATTAGTTTAATCTACTAGTAACTACCAACTTCGAAATTACGATTAACATAAATACCTGGTTTTACAACTAATTTAGAAATTAGTTTAATATACTATTCACTACCAACTTGAAAATTAATATAAATGGCCGATTTTACAATTTATATAAAATAAATAGATATAAGATTCCCCTAACTTTAGTTAAAAAAAAGCGAAGTTACCCTCCAGTAACAGCACGATAAACTACCAAAGGCTAATTTTAGTAACATAACGTCGGTAAGGACCCATCAACACCCACCCGACAAAACAAATCTCGATAAGTCCCACATCCCAACTCCTAAATAAAACCCAATCACAGTCGTTTCACCAATCACTATAGAGGAAACCCGGGCCAAATAAAGCCGACATGTTGACAACTCATCCACTGGTTCACACAATGGTCAAAAGCCCCATGTTAATAACCGATAGCATAGAAGATAACCCACAAGGTTAGGAAAAAGATAAACCCACTTACATTCCATTCAGAATAGTTAATTTGATTATAATTTGATCGTGAAATAATTAAGTTAAAGGCATTTTTATTCATCGATAAAAAGGTACAAAGTAAATAAGCCAAGATGCATTTTATATTCTAGTCCTCTCATACCCTTGAAAGAACCTATTTCCCACTGAGAAGATAGACCAATAACAAAATGTACAAATATCAGATGGCATATCGATATTATTCTAAAGGTAAATATTAACGGCACCAAATAATTATTAATGTAAAACCAAATCATACCTACGGCAATACGAAACTTCGAAATCCCCTACTTACAAGACAACTAATGACGACCAAGCCACTTGTGACAACTTCGCCGAGGGGAAAGTGAGTACCAAGAGCACGAAACTCGGAACCAGCACTTTTCACCCCAGGGCAATTGAGTTTAGTAGCATAGTAAGATCTCGGAACTTAAAAGGGGGAAAAATAAATATTGAACAACCAATTAAATGGTAAATATATTTTTTTTAAATCTAAATGTTTTTTAATTTAATTAAATGCCTAGTTAGAACAAAGGCAATGGTTTTGTTAATAAATATCATTTGGAAAAATATTTTTTGAACTTAATGGTAAATACATTTTTAAATAGAAGATTTGGCGATTTCATAAAACCCTCAATTAAAGCAATCGCAAATTAAGGATTCAGTTTAGTTATGTAACTGAAAATTCCCAGATTTAGCCGTACAACAAATAGATCTGGTAGTATGTTTTTCGATTTATTGTAGTTCGAAAATTTCAGATTTATTCACGACCTCGTAATTATTGAAATTTATTTTTTGAACCTATATTGCAGACCTTTAATACTCAGTGCAACCGACCCAGTTGGTGTCCATAACCTACAATATAAGAATTAGAGAAGAGGGGACGTAAAATCTGAAGAATTATAAAATATAATCGATAAAAACTTCACTAATAGGTAGAATTTTAGCATTTCCAGCTACGAAAATGAAAACAGATCCTCCAAAACGAGCCTGTCCTCGGTAGAACAACATCAAGAGATCCCAACTCAAAGAGAAGTGGCCCGAGATGCTGCTGAGGAGCAATGTTCCCTCTAAGCCATAAGCAGCAGTGTGCGCAAAGTCAGCTGCGCTGAGCAGCCTTTAAATACAAATGAGCGGTTGAATTAAATATACTGCGCTGAAAATAATTTTGCTGCGCTGGGGAGTTGGAGGTGCTGCGCGCGCGCAGCTTAGAGGGAACGTTGCTGAGGAGTCCCCAACAAGATCAGTCAACCGACTCGGCACCGAGTGGATCTGGCACAAGATCCACTCGTGGGTCAGCGAGGCCCGTTCCGCATCCGGCTATCCTCTCAAGGTCGTCACAACGGGACGAGAATCAGAAGCTCCGATCTGGGTCAAGCAGGAATCCTACAATAAACCGGGTTTATAAACCGAATACAGGCACTCGTCGATATAGGAGCCACAGTGGCTCGACAACGACGGGTCGAACACCAAATTCGTACCGGAGAACTAGAGGACCCGGGTGGAGTGACTCTCTCGGGCACTGACGCGGATTCGTTGACAGGCCTCCAACGGGGCTTAGAACAAGGTCCCAGCGATTCAAATTCGGTACGAACACCTCAGTCAGTCATTCAAAAGAAACCAGGACGACCCGGGAAAATATCCCGAAGAAATTTAACCCCTGACCGACGATCCAGCGGCTTGGTCCACCTTGTCAACCTCTCTGGGGGGAATTTTGAACGCCCATTTAACGATGTTATAACATGTTTGTCATAAGTAATGATACCTGATCATGACTAAGCTTCTAATATATGTGTATTAGTTTGTTATTGACTTTGCCATTATGTACTTTCCTTTAATATAGTATTCTATAATTTTGATAATATATTGACGTAACCTAATTAAGATAACCCGACGCCGTATGAGATAGCCTTAGTTAAATAATGATTTCAAGAGTAAAATCACCGTCCTCGTTCCCCTAAATCAATCAGGCAGTGTAAAATTTTGTAAGTGAGGATATAATACGACTTCTGAAATACCTGACCCATCGACTCCCCCACAACTGGTAGATGTCGTTCTGAAATCAAATACAATTACTACATCGATGTTTAATTATAATGTGTGTATGAATGTGAGCTTGTTTCTGCCAAACGAGTATAGTGAATGTATGATGATATTTGGGAACACGATCTAACGAGGGGACCAGTATAAATCGGACATAGGCCTCATAACAGCAGTCCGTGAACCCAAATGGGTGCTTGCCAATTATAATATAAGTAATGCGATCACTTTTTGCGAGTACTCCCCCATTTGATACAGTACCAACAATGATCACTCAAAGAGTATCAAGCAGTAAGATATCATTGTATTCTTGATTACGCTGGAAACAGCACGAAAAGGTAAAATCTTTGCTAACCGGTAACCCACCACTTAATTGATTTTAAAATAAAATGTTATTTTGTTCAGCAGTCCTGATAGATTTAATTATAATTTCTTTTCTAATTGATTTTAAAAATAAAATGTTACCCAATATCGTGTAATTAAAAATTTTATTTTTAAAAATAATTAAATTATATCCCATTTATTTACACATTCAATTAAAACACAACTTATCTACAAAATTGTAAAATAACGATAATATACAGTAAATTATTCAAAATAATAATAAATAATAATAACCATTAATTAACTAAACAGTAAATTTTACAAAATGATAAAAAAAAACAATCACTATCAATAAATGCAAATGTTCAACACAATAAAAAAGTCATTCTTTGATCTGATTGGCGATATTCAATCTTCTGTTGATCAATTGGGAATGTTACATTTTCTTCTGATTTGGGGAGTTGCTGCTCCGTTATTCACGCTCTTCGGCGTACACATTGACTCGGTCTCTTTATTTATTCAAAGCGAATGCGGTGATGGGTCTAGCCCAGTGTTTCTCAACCCAAAAAGCAGTACGGACCGTAAATAATCTCAATTTTTTTTCACGACCCGTAAATTCAGTTTGACTTTACAATCTAATAAAATTAATAATTAAAAAAAAAGTTAACAGGTGAACAAAATATTTATTATAAAAGGATCAACAATAACGAAATCAAAACAATTAAAAACATAATTTTATAAATTAATGTGATTGTTGTTGCTCTTTCTCTCGTACCAGTTTGTCTATTGTTGGTTTTAAAGAAGTGATATCAGGTCGCAAAGCAGGGCCAGTAAATAACCTGTTTCTTTGCTTCGTTTTAATAATTGACATTGCTGAAAATGCTGATTCACACAAGTAAGTTGTAGAAAAGGGTAATAAAATGTGAATGGCAATTTCGCTGAGGGCTGGATATTCCTCCTTGACTTTTATCCAAAACTGTGTAATGCTCATTGAGTTAAACATTGATTTCAATCCCATATCTGATGATAACTCAATCAATTTTTTTGCTTCTGTGTTTGAAAGATTGTTTTGTTGGTGATCAAGAAATGGATTGGATATCCACATGTTTCCAAATCAAACATCGTCATTAGGTGGATAGTAGCTGTCAAACATTTGAGCAAGCACTTCTAAATGTTGAGTGATACAAGAAATAACATTATCCAAATTCAAGTCAAAAGATTCTGTGAAATCGTTAAATGAAGGAAACATTTCATAATTCTACTCTTGTGTGCGGCTTAACCAAGTTTTTATTATTTTCTTAAAAGCATCAATTTTATTCCAGACATTGAAGACAGTTGTCATTGGACCTTGTAGACTCAGATTCAGCTGATTTATCAGAGAAAAGAAGTCTGATAAATAAGCAAGTTTTGCAATCCATTCTTTATCAAAGAAATGTTTGGCATGATCTGACTTTTTTTGACTTAAAAAGATTTTCACCTCATCTCGCAACTCGTAGAGCCTTGTAAGAACTCTCCCTCTGGAAACCCAGCGCACTTCAGCGTGAAGTAGCAACTGTGAATTTCCTGAATCCATTTCATCACACAGAATTGTGAACAATAGGGAATTGAGTGCGTTGCTCTTGATGAAATTAACAATCTGAATTGAAACTGAAAGAACTTCATGTAATTCGGGAGACATTTTGTTTGCTGCTAAATGCTCACCGTGAATAACACAGTGAGTAAATTTAAATGTATCACCAGCAACTTCTTGGATTCTTGTTCTTACACCTGAAAGTCTGCCAACCATGTTTGCCGCACCATCTGTACACAATCCAATGCAAAATTTCCAGTTCAAAGAATTTTTTTTGACATATTCATCAATGATGCGAAAGATTTCTGAACTGGTTGTGTAAGAGGGAATCTCACTGCAACACAAAAGGTCTTCTTTGAGGTCACTGCTGTCATAATCAACATATCTAACATGACATAAAAGAACTGCTTTGTTTGCAACATTCTGTTGACTCATCCATTTGGATTGCAAATGACTCTGACTTCTTGACCTTTTCGATGAGTTGATCTTCAATATCTGCTGAAAATTCCTCAATCCTTCTTCCAATTGTGTCATTGGATAAAGAAATGGACTTCATTTTGTCACCAGCTTTTAAACCCAAAATCTCTGAACAAACATCCACCAAGCATGGTTTTATTAGTTTTTCAGCAATTGAAAATGGTTTTTAACATTCGGCAATTCGAAAAGCAACCAAATAAGAAGCCTTTAAAAGTGATTTGTTGGCTAAAAGGGACTTTTGAAATGAATTTTTTTGGCTTTTTATCTCAGAAGCTTTTCTCTCAAAGAAATCAATTGGTTTTGATTCCAATTCTTTGTGTTTTGAGTTCAAATGTCGTGATAAATTATTTGCTTTCATGCTTTCATTGGACAGCACTTCCCACAAATGATACATTGTGGTTTGGGACAACTTGCATCTGATCCACCCAAGGAATAAATCCAAATCTTAAAAAAGTAATGTTTTATTTGCGAACAAAACTTGACCTCTTCTCTTTTTCGGATGGACATTGAACTTCTTGTTCATCATTGTTTTCAACAGCTGTCCAATTGTTATTGTTAACCTTTATAACAAAATTGTTTAATGTTGCTTGTCTTTTTTTACGTTTCATTTTAGGATTGGAAAAAGTTTAGGATTATTAAAAACTTGATTAATTTTTAGCAATTTTTAAATTATATTTATTGATTAATTGTAAAAAATTAGCATTAAATAAATTTTTTTTAAATTTGCTCACGACCCGCACAAAATCTTCCACGACCCGGTACCGGGTCGCGACCCAGCGGTTGAGAATCGCTGGTCTAGCCTCATTACCCAACATTTCATTTTAATTTAAACCTAATTTTTGTCTTAAATGAAATTATTTATTTAAATTTTCAATTTAGATATTTTATCTATGTATTTCACATTTACTATTTTATTTTAAATTTATTTCTATTTTAAACGCAAAAGGTATTTTATTTTCTCATTTTTGTGTGTTATTAAATCTTTTGTTGTTCTATTTTATCTCAATTGTCTCATTTTTCACTGGTTTTAGTTAGTGTTTCACTATCAAATTTTAAGTTTTCAATGTTTCCTACTGCTTTCAGGCGCGTACGCAGGATGAATCCATGGGGAGGGGTTTATATATATTATTTTTATATATAGAGGAGGGGATATATATATATATATATATCGGCATTCAGAATATTTCTTTAATTGTTCTAAGTTTATATATTTATTAATTATAGTTTTTATATTGTTGTTGGAATCATGGGGGGTAAACCCCCAGTAACCCCCTCCCCCTTGCGTACGCGCATGACTGCTTTGCTGGATAAATAAGTTCAAATAGGTGTTAATTTACGGCCAACAGTTCGTAAAAGTGAATAAAAATATTAATGTCTATTTATTAGAGAGGAATTTCCATTACGATTAAGTAATAGCACATTTTTAAACTAAATTTTTTGACATATTTTTTCTGTTTCTATTTTTCGAAAATTTTTTAATTAACAGTTTAATTTTTAAGAATAATTATTTATCTCGAATTGTTTTCTTATCAATTTTCATAATATCCCTTTACCAATTTTCCTTCATTTTTGAAAATTATGTTTATTAAATTTGTTTTGAAGTTAATTGAACTTCTTTAGTGTCACTGTTTTTTGACTCCAACAAAACTCTCATATACAACTGAGTTTTTTTGCAATATAACTGAATTTAAAAGACAGAAATACAGTGTAGTTTACGATGTTGAACACTAATAGTTTCTCCAAACTCAAATATTAGAATTTAAAAATGTAGTTAAGAACTTAAACTTTAAAATCTAAAATTTAATTATGAAGTTATCTAAAAATACTAAGATATAAAAATAATAGAATTCCACTTTGAATCTCATCTAGATATATAAAACTATCAAAACTTAAATATTCAAATGAGTAAATAAATTGTTATTTGTTTTAATTTACAATTTTTGGAGAAAGTTCAACATAATCGTGATGTATTCTATTTTTTGTCCATTTAATTTCTTATGTTAAAAATTGATATATAAAATAGACCAATGAAAAATAAAAATTGTTTAATTCTATTTATATTATGTGTTTGGTAACCAGAAACTTGATATATCAAATATACATAGAAGCCATTTTTTGAATCATTATGGTTAGTAAGTTATATTTCATTAATATGATTTAACAATTTAATGTATTGAAATACCATAAATATAAATAATTTAAGCATAAATATGCCATCTTTTATTACAGTTTTTTCTAGGGATACAATTTATTGGCCTCTAACATCATTCATAAGAATGATCATATTCCTTAAAAATTCTTGTATTTTACTAAATTGACTAGATGAATTGATATAAACAAGATATTTAACATAAAGATTATCTTTGAAATTAAATTTTTAATATTTCAATCTGTAAAAAATAATGTATGGTAGTATTTAAACAATTAACTATATCTTATTAGGAACTAGCTCATTTATATTGGATTTAAAATCGAAGTAATGTATTCTAATTAATGAAAATATTTTATATTATATAAACTTTACAATTATTCGAAGAAAATGCTGTTAATAGTTCGATTTTAAATATCGTTTTTGTAATACTTTTTGATATGTGTATCATATTTATAAATTTAACAATCTTTTCTTTAATCGGTTTAACACATAATAATGAAAACACAATATATTTTCTTAGAATTCAGTTAACATTTTACTAAAATACTATTCAATAGAACTGCTTTTATCATCGATTACAAATTCAATCGGGGATTAGACACATTGATGAGGTGTATATTTCTTATTTTTTCACATAGACAAATTAAATCAAAGGTGCATATAAATCTTATATTTGACATTGACTCCAAATAATCGTTTCTTTCACTCCGAGTTAATATTTTAGAATTATTAATTCCCAAAGGATAGTATTTAGAAATATAAAAAATATTTTACTATAAATGTTCTAATTACACTTTGGTCAATCCTGAATAAGTTCTGATATTTTATTTAGATATTTCGGTACTTATTAATAAACAGATTTGGGATCCGGACAAAAGGCCGACAGACAAAAGGCTGACGTGGACAAAAAGCCGACATGAACAAAAGCAAACAAAAAGATAATTTAATTCATATATTATAATTTAAAAGTTTTTATTGTAAAGAATAAACATAATTTTAAATTGTTTCAATAATACTTATTTATTATTATATATTATTATAAATTTAGTCTGTATATGACAACGAAATAAACGCCATACTAAGAACTCAAAACAAAGTAGAGGATTCGCACAGAATATTGCAAATATTGGTTGGAAAAAATCATCCTGAAATATTCTACATAATTTTTTTACGGGGAATATTGTATAATCTAAGTTTTTAGATTTTTATTATAGAAATATTTTTCTGCATCTTTTTCTTTAAATAAATAATGTTATTTTAATTGTTTATTTATCCTATAAAATTACTTAATCGGCTTTTATCTCTGTCGGCCATTAAGCCTGTAAGCTATTTGTCCTCGTCGGTCTTTTGTCTCTGTCGGCGTTTTGTCGTAGACCCAACAGATTTAGCTGTTGTATAATGTTTTATCATTAACGGAGTCGGGAAATCCTGACAAGACAAAGGGAAAGAGTTGATATGTTGATTCGAAATAACAATTAAAACTATCAAAATTATCAACATAAAATGCCATCTAGATACCAAATCTCAAAAATTAAACCTGCTTAACTGTAACAAATTAAAATCAAAAATCGAGGTTGAGTTATCCTTCTGATAAAGTGACTCTGTTTATTTGTAATTTTAATTCATTGGGCAGTGTGTCAGTTAAAACCGAAAATTCTTTCAGAAATGAAAAATCTACTGTTGGCAAGATCAATGTCCATTGAATTTCGAGATGTGAATGCAACATTTTAAATTATTATTACCGCCGGTTCACTCTTAATACATCTTTTATTAATTATTAAGACAGTTTTTCAAACTCTTCTATTAAACTACTAACAATTGGTAAATAACTTTCACAGGAAAAAGGAGTTGAACTATTATTAGTCTCTTCTTTTAAATTAGGAAAGTGTTTTAAATTATTTTCTATTAGGTTCATTTTCCACAGGATTAATTTTTGGCTAAAACATTGCACTGCACTTATCATGCGCATTATATTTTTAACTTTCCCTTGCAGATCTACATTCAAGTCATTTAACTTCGCCGTAACTAGGGTCTGTGGCGCCCGGGGCGAGTCAAAATTTTTCACCCCCAACCTCAATTTATTAGATTTTTTGAATAAAGAAAATACTAATAGTTGGTTATGATTACTGAAGATATCAGAAAGACATAATAACTTCATATAAAATTAAATAAAATATCGAGAAATATACATTAAAGAAAAATTTCTTTTAAATTTTATTATATTTCATCTTATTTATATTACAAGTTAATTTTCCTTGATTTTACTGATGCAAATTTATCAATTACTCCATTAAAATTAATTTTTTCCGTTGCCTTACGTTCTATACTTAATAATGCGAGATCACTCAGCCTATCTTGTCCCATTAATGCTCTTAAATAAGATAAAATTAATTTAAGCTTACTGAATGAACGTTCACAACTGGCAATCGACATTCCAATTGTAAGTAGAATTTGAAGAGACGTTCTCAAACTGGGGAAAATATCATCTCCATATGACACAATAAATTTTAGAAGATCCAATGAATTTGTTGGTTGTGCATCTTTTCGGCTCATCAAAAGCATTCTGCAATCTATAATGTAATTAAACAACTCTTCACCCCTAACATCAGTATTATAGAAGTTACTAAAATATGTGCAACTTTCTTTTAAGCCCTCAACACTCATTACGTAAAAGGTTTTTAACATCTAATAAAAATCCAAATTTTGAATTTAAATTGTTAAGAGCTTCAAATCGACTGTTCATTTCTTGTATTAATTTGTCAATGATGCTTTTTAACACACGATCGAGCTCTTGAATTGCCGTTAGACCACTATCAGAAGCTTTTTCTTTTATCCTTTTTTTTACTCGACGAATTCTTCTGTTAATTTGAATGTCCCATTCTGTACATTTTTCTTGAGAAATTCTATAGCAGCTGCACATAAATTTTCACGCGTTTCAATTAAAGTTTCGTTAAGTCCTTCTAAATCAAGCGCTGCGTCAAAAAAATTCATTTTCGGGTCTTGTAATCTTTTTTGAACTTGATCAATTTTGTTCAAAACATTGCCAAAAATGAATCAAACCAAGAAAATTAAAATTTAAAAAATTGTTTCTGTTGTTTGATTGGAGTCTTCAGAAAGTTCTTCAAGAAGATCAATGATTTCATTGAGTTGCAAAAAAATTACTTTTACAGTTTCAGATCTTGCACTCCATCTTGTGGTTGTTTCACATTTCAAAGTTAATTGTACAGCATCTTTTAATTTTTGCCATCGTAAATTAGAACGTGAAAAAAAAGCAAAAATTTTCTCAATAGAGCTAAAAAATGTCATTACAATTGGATTAGTTGCAGCCGAATGTAGTCCAGCCATATTAAGACTGATTGTCGCAATTTATAAATAAAGCGCGATGATTCAAATTACAAATTCTCTTTTGAAGACCAGAAATACGCCCTTTCATAACTCTGAGTTATCGTAACATTGAGAACGACAATTTGAGATATCTAAATTATCCAATTTTAATGAATTAATAATTGTCATTTCAAGTGTTTCAGCATCTTTTGCTTTTAGTTCTCTAAATCCAAGAAATGTTTCCTTAATTTCAACATTTTTATTTTCAAAATCAATATCGACATAACGAATTACTTTTGCTAATTGTTCACGATGTTGTAAATCATGAGTGAAATCATAGAGCACCCAAAAATATTTATTTTTTCTAATATTGTTGAGCAAATCATTCTTCACTCTCGTTGCAAGTAATGAAATAAATTCATTTTGAATAGCTGGTGATAAATAAGATGGAGATCCAAGATTCTTGCAACAATTCTCTAAATGCGATGATAAAACTGAATCATATTGAGACAATAATTCAACTAGACTCAAAAAATTTCCTTTATTATGCATGTTTGCATCACTTAATGTTTCAATATGCCCTCGTAATCCTAAATTTTGAAATGCCAGATAAAAAGCGTTTTAATATATCTCTCCATCGATTTCGTTCTGACTGAATTTGTTGCTCTAAATTCACATCAATTCCAACACATTCATTTAAGCTTCTTTCAGTTTCCTTCCAAATTGAAAATAACTTACGATGTACTGCACTATTTTCATGATCTTGAACTCTCTGTGTCTCCAGCTGTTAAAACCATTTGTTGATGAAAATGACGATTTGCAATTGGAGTTATAAAATAATACACAGCAAAAAAAAGCTGTTTTTTTATGAGGAGAATAAACAAGCCAAGTTCGATTTACTTCAGTTCCATTAGCTAAAATTCGCTTAAACCATGCAGCATTCATAGATCGTCCACCACTTACATCAAATTCAGAATTGGAATTTTGAAATAATGCTGAACCACGCGATACAATTTCTTTGAAAACATTGTGAGATATTTTTGGCTGAGTTGAATCAAAATCAATAAATCCCATATCGTAATGTTTTAATACGTTGGGTATATAAATATTTTGAGACTTTGAACTTTCAATATACTCGACTATCTCAATATCTTTCACACTATTTATATCACTATCTTTTTCACTTTTCATGTCAGAATCGTTTTCAAAACTATGAGTTTCATCAATATCAAGCATTTCATCATCTGATTCATTTTGAATTGTATTAAAATTATTATCATTCATATTAGTCTTTTTAAGAAAACTTTTCATCAGTTGAATTGATTTTCTTGCCTCTTCCTCCAAAACTTTTTGTCTTTTACGACGTTGAAATCCACTGGGTTTATTTCCTGACATTTTGCTTTGTTAAAACTTTTATTAATTTAAACACTAATTAAAAATAAAATAATAAAAATTCTTAATAAATATTCAATTTTCACTAATAAATTTACAAATCCTTATTTTATTGCTAATTTTATTTAATCCACTTTAGTTATGCCACTGGACACACCCATAGGCGCCAACATAACATAGAGTTTCCATTTTGACAAAAATTCTTCAATTGGATTCAGGTGCGGGCTATAAGGAGGGAGAAATAACAAACTGCCCGCTATTTTAAAATCACCCACGAAGTCCTTGCACTTTATGAAAAGACACATTATCCACGATGATTGTAAAATTGTGAAGTTCCAATTCATCCAATTTAGTAATATAGTATCCCGCTATAAGCTGTATTTTTTGATTCATGGTGAATTACTTTTCGATATTGCCGCACATACTAAATGTTTTTTAATCGGATTACTCGTATTGATTTCCGTGTACCTATAGAGCTTCTACCATAAGCTACCCGCATAGAACAATTCATTCCGAACTCATCAAAAAAATTATTTTAATATGAAGTTAAAATATTGTTTATATTGCGTAAAATCACACGGTAAAAATAAAATTTTTCGGCATAATGTTTTTTGTTATTTGAAAAAGTTTTCCTTCTACAAGATGGCGTATTTTATTTTTTTGACTGAGTTAATTTTTGTTATTTTTCAGATCATCAAGTAAGCATTTTCGACACGTTATTTTTGCGTTTAATCGAGGCGCCAATGCTGCAGAAGCTGTTCGAGAAATTTGTGAAGTGTAGGAAGAACTGAAGGAACTGCAAGAAATTGGTTTGACAAATTAAAAAATTGAAATTTCGACCTCAAAGACGCTGCTCGTTTTAGACGACAAAATGAGTTAATAAACGTAACCACCTGATTGCTCCGACCGGGTGATGATCATCGAGGATGATTTTTTTATTTATGTTAATTTACCATTTAATCGGTTTTTTTTATTTACTTCTGTTTCAAAGCCTCGCTAGTGATTAAAGTCAATAGTAGTTCGATTTATTCTATCTGATCTTAAACTGGTATTGTAATGATGTATGGAATGTAATAAAATTCTGGATAAGGTCTTTATTTAACTGTGCTGCTATACCTTAGACACCTATGGAAGTATATGATTATATTGTAACTTCACGGCCATCTCAACTACCGACAGATTCAACAGGCATGTAAAACATGAATTTTTTAATCCGAAACGATTTCCCCTGTTATAAGAATCACTGTAATACGTGCATTCGACTTTTGTTTGCTAAAATTCGATGAAACTAAAAATATCGCATCAGCGTATGGACTCAGGCGGTTTCCTCATGAAACGCTTCGCTGAACTCTTGATGAAACATACTTGAACTAGTATTTGGCCTGTAAGGTAAGAGGACAAAACAAAGAACAACCACAACTGACTTATACATTATGGATACCGACTACAAGTCGTTGTTATATCACACTGAAGTTCGTTGGCTCTCGAAAGGAAAAGTTCTGAAGCGGCTTGTTTATCTCAAAGCTGAATTGATTTTATTCTTAGATGCTGGAACCATAGATTTTTCGCTTAATGATGATAACTGATGGCTTAATATTCAGTTCCTTTCTGATTTAAATAAATTAAATTCTCTGAATTTAAGTTCAGGGGCCAGAGAAAAATATTATTTCATCAACATCAAAATTGAAATCATTTAATCAGAAACTTGCAACGTATCAAATGAAAACTTCGATTTTTTTCCCTCTGTTATTGAATCGAGATTGAAGAGTAATATAAAATCGGATATTTTAGTCACGGTATCCCGCCGCCAATCATTAATTTCTCATCACTATCGGTTGACGAGCATATTTGGTGGATTAATTCATTTGATGTGCATGGAAAGTTAACTCTATTAACTGACAAAGAAGAGGAATTAATTGAGCTAAGGAACGATAAATTTTACCAGTCGTCCTTTTCAGAAACGAATTAAGATGAATTTTGGCTCCTCTAAAAAATATTTCCAATTATTGGCATGAAAGCAATTAAAATACTACTATCCTTTGGCTCTTCTTGGTTTTGTGAATTTGGATTTTCGGCTCTAACCGAAATTATATCCAAAAAGAGGGAAAGATAATGAGATAAAAATGATCATAATATAATATAAATAATATTTTTTACTAATGACATTTCCCTTCATCAATAATATGCAAATAACCAGTATGATAGTGATATCAGTATTATCATTATAATTTATCTGGTTGGAAGACAATAGAGGTAATAATCTTAATACTGATAAGAATTGTTTGGAAGTTAATTATATGATGGTGGTTGGTTTCAGGTAGTTCACATTTTATCTTATCGGGTTTTCAAAGTAACCCAAGATAAGATATTATTCTATTCAACACCTGCTGCGTGGACAACGTTGGTACTGTGTCAAATGGGCGAATATTCGCGAAAATTGAGCTAATCTCAGTGCACTATAATCGGTAAACATTCAAACGGGCTTGGGGACCACTGATAGAAGCTTTATTTCTCAATTTTACTTTTTGCATCACCATCTTTCGAGAACGCTGATGATAAGACAAAATAGGGGGTCCTTTTAATCTTAGCCAAAATAGACAAATAACAAAACCTAATAATTAATCCTAATTTAAGATAGCCAAAGCAATTACACCCATAAAAACAATGGCGACATGTACGCAAAATCTACTGATAACAGATCTAAAAAATACTATATATGGTAATGGTCTAGATGACTAAGGATAAATTATAAAGACAATATTATTCGGGATCCAAAGTAAACTAATAATCACAATGATTATTATTCGACGTTATTTATAACAATAAATATTAATGATAGTCATACGGACAGCAATAATGTCAGTAATACTACTTATGAACTTGACAATACAAATATTAATAATGACAAAATCGTCCATAGAAAAAGTGATGACCATAATCCAAATTGGTGACATCAATAATAATATCGATTGATCTAGGAAAATTTTCACAGTAGTCCTGGAATTAACAAGGATATTACCGCTTCGTAAAGCATTTAAGATCTATAGGTTATTGTTACACACCGGAAACCGCTGATATACACTTTCTATAAAATAAAAAAATCAATAACCTTATATTATAAAAACACTCTTTGATTTCACGCTGATGTTCTCCTTGATGGTGCAATGAGATACGCTTTACACTATGGAAATCAAAAAAGTAGTAGAAAAATTAAATACTACGCATAAACACAACACATACTAAAAATACATGCAGACTTTCATTATATATAGAAACGCGCCGCTGAGATACGTTTCATAGCAACTTTATTTTGACAATTTTGTGAAAATAAAGATATTTTAAAATGTATTTATGACGAAAGTACGTTAAGCTGTCATGAAAATGACGACGTATCATCGTATTATTAATTTTTAGTTAAAATTAAGTTATTTATTCTTTAGAATTTCCGATATTTCTATCGAAACACTGACATTTCGTGAAGGTGAATGGATGATGCTGTAAGATTTCTTTATGAAGTATAATAAATTTATTATTTGATAGGATTGAAGATGTTGCTGGAACGTATGCAATCCCCATAACCACAAAAAGAGATCGAAAATTGTAAATTTTATTTAGCATTTCGGAAATTGACAAAGTCCGAATAATAAATGCCATGGAAAATAGCGAAGATTATTTACACTATGGGAAATTATTGGGGATACATAAAAGTTCAATCATATCTATAGTTTATAAATACAAAAAGTTCGGTCATTGGTCACAGGGCAAGATAGGTGACAGCAAAGAATAGATATCAGAAAAAAACAAATTGTTGGATTTCGTTGAAAAAAACATGCGCTTCAATTAAAGAAATGAGAAATTACCTCCTTTCCGAAAACTGTAAGGTATTAAAAACGACGATTTCCCGTTTTTTGATAAATCACCTCAACAATGAAGCAAATTAGGTAATGTGTCGCTGAATGATATTCAGATCGCGTCATGGAAATGAGATGCAGTTTTTAACTCGATTCCTGGAAGAAGAATGGAAGGATTGATCTACATCGATGAATGCGGGTTTAATAACTGGACAAGGCAGATACGGGGAAGAAAGGTGAAAAATTATACACAATCCAACCAACTAACATAGGACGAGATAAGAGTCAAGAGACCAATTCTCCATAATTTTGGCGTTACCGGAGTCGGAAAACTCAGAATGACGGGCATCAGAGGTGTATGAGTGTTATTTTCTGAAAGGGGTTATGAGATAAAACTGTCGAATCAAAGATAGCCAGATTCCAGAGGAAACCGCCACACGACTATTTCATTCGACAAAGCACCCACGATAAAAATCATGTTAGTAGTATGAAAATCGACGAAACCTGCAGAGCAGGTGAACCCCTGCGTTAAAACTACTCCTCTGTAGCCTTTCTATACGGGTTCTTGACTGCCGCTGGAAGGTCTTACGCTTCAGCAATTTCTTTCCTGTAAAATTCTTATTGCTTTTTTCGAGACTAGTTTCTATCAAAGATGAAATATTAAGATTTCTCAAACGCGACTCAAGAAAATTTACAATTATTTAACTAAAGAATTAGGTTATTAATCCCACAAGAGGTTCTCCAAAAAACTGGCTGCTTCGGCCTCTGACAGCAATTCATCGAGATCAAACTAGGCGATCTCGTCGGCGCTCCAAGGAAGAATGGCCTGGTGGTAACGCGTCTTGCTGGCCTGATTTTTCTCCGATTTGTCCTCGGCTCGCGAAAGTTGTCTCTTTGGCTTTGAAGGGGCCGGTTGGACAGGAAGTTTCTCCATTGGGGGCTGAGTTTGAATCGGGGCGATGCTAGGACCCATGATGATGACGACCTAGGTGACAGGGGCCTTGAAGGGGCCACACACCCTGCAGTCAGAGCTGGTAGACATAGTGGGTCATCCGCCAGAAGATTGGCGGGAAAAAAATTGCACTTCTCAGCCACTGGAAATCCTTGGATTCGGTTTATTAACTCGTCTTTCGTGTAGACCTTGATAGAGCGCCTATTAATCCTACTCTATAAATTCTCTTAAACTAAACTACTGTGTTACCCTAAAATTCATTTATTCTAAAATCTAAAAAGGTAATAGCGATTGACTCAATAGCGTAAGAAGACAGGTACGCCTTCTTTGCTTTTGGCCAACGTGAATTTCAACTCTACCATATTATTATATAAACTAAAATTGATTAAAAAGTTAAACATTAATTTTAGAAACATAATATTAATTATATCATTTGCATTGTTTATGAATTTTATATGAACATCTATAAATTGTATCAAAAGGAAAGAGAATGTAATTAATTTAATATTTACGGATAATATGACATTACATAATACTTATACAATTAGAATAACCATAATAACCAAAAATAAAATTACATTGTAGTTTGATTTCCTTAAGTACAATTCGAAATACTAGCAAATTCGTTCTGATTAAATGAATGAATAATACGCTTAATGTTTTTGTTAAAGGTTACAAAAATATAAAATTAAAATTTACCTAAAAGTTTTTGTTGAAAAGTAAAGTGTCCACTGAGACGGTCCCTTATATGGAATTTTTGTAGTGACTCCAGCCAATCAGACTCAATCTAGTGTGTTTTGAGATCCGATTTTTGCTTATTTTTATCTTTTAAATTCCAATCATTTTCATTGGTCCATTTAATATTTTGTTTTAATTAAACTATTTTTAAATAAATTCCTTTCTTTTTGATCCTGATTGTTTGTATAATCGCTTTCTTACACCATTTTTATCTTATGGATATGGATGTGTTGTATTTGTATGTATTTTTCAGCGATTTTCCTGTGTTTTTACTGCTCCCTAGCCTTAGTTTCATGTGTTACTTCTTGCGAATTTTGATTTTATTAATTTTGTTTTAATTATTTCCTCTTTTTATATTAAAGATTACAAAAATTAATATTCATACTCAGCGAATTTTCTGAAATGTTTTGAAAAAATACATATTTTTGGTAATTACTTTAATTATTTAGTTATAATCAAAAATATATCTGACTTACATATGTTTATCATTTTTCCATACAACCAACCGGGACAAAGAGGAATTTTTACAAAATAAATAAAATTTATTAAATTTTTTTTTAATTTCTTATAAAAATAAAACGGAATTATTATAAACGAAACGACGTTTCAAAGTATTTTTCATTAATTTAATATATTTTCCGGTCAAAATGGTAAACCGGGTTACCATAAGTGCTTAGATAAAAAGGGGACACACAAAATGTTCATCAAATCCGGTTACCAACCCGTAGCCGGTTCCTAGGGCAACGCCAATTTTAAGGGTTGCACAAATAAAAGTAAAGTATATTTACATAAAATATTTTTTTATCTTATTGTAAATGGTTTAAACTTTCAATTATATAGGGTTTCACGACCAATTTAATAATATTTGCAACCAATTTCATAATTTCTAGTTCAATTTCATAATTTTTGCAATCAATTCCATATTTTTTGCAATCAAATTCATAATTTCCCGACCCATTTAATAACTTTTGCAATCAAATTCATAATATTTGCAATCAATTTCATAAAAAAAATTAAAAAATAAACACCAATTTTATTAAACTTTTAAAGTTAAACTTCAAAAAAAATATTCTTAAAAAAATTTCAAGCTAAAGATTTACTATTCAAGAATCTCCAGTCTTAACTCCGCTTTTTGTAAATATTTAAGCATTTTTCGATAAAAAGAATCACAATGTTCAGGTGTTATTTGATAAAAATTGTCGGTAATATTGCTTCTTAATTCTGCTTCAGTGCGCGCATTGCTGCGAATGACACAATTTTTCCAAACGGTAAACACGTTTTCGATGGGGTTCAAAAACGGAGAATAAGGCGGAAGGTATTGTATCCTATAGGACGATATTTCTGCGTCATCAATCAACCCCCTGTAATGATGTATGCGGGCATTATCCATTATAAAGATGGGGGAAACTATTCCTAAGCGAATACAGCAATCATGGATTTCTTTTAAGCATGTTTTAAAATCTTCACCATTAACAGCTCTTTCCTGGATTTTATGGTAGATCATACCGTATTTGTTCATTGCAGCAACGACAGAAATATTTCTGCTTCTTGCAGCCGGCACAGAGAGATAGGCCGATGATCCTTTGGAGCTTCTTCCACGAGATGGGCGTGTTACCACCGCAAATCCAACTTCATCGAGGAAGACAAAATTTTTATCATCACTTTCAATTTCTAAGGTTCGTAACATGCTTGCATAAACGGCTCGGATCTCAATTGTCGAACTACAATTTCGACGTTCAGGTACCAATGTCACGCGTTTCAGTGTGTAATGAAACTGGCAAAGCGCACGATTGACGGTACTGATCGAAACATTGATTCCGAAACTGCTTTGTATCCACTCCTTCATATCTTTGAGGCTTTTAGTACACTCCTCATTTCTCATGAGAGCCTCTTTTACGTGCTCTGGAAGCTTAGAGAGCTTATCACCGCCTCTCTTTTCAGCAAATATTATACCAGTTTTTAAGTATTTTTTAACAATACTATTTACAGTTTGATATTTAATGCTGTACATGGAGGATATCGCTGCTACCGAATGCCCTTCCAATGTCTTTGTAATAATCCGGTCTCTATCATTAGCCGAAATACTTACATTTATCTTCCTAGGTATGCCGGTTTCTTCCGAGACAGGAGAGGCGGACGCTGTGTTTGTAGGGGTTGCCAACATCAAAGAAACGTTTGTATGATTTCGTTCCTCGGAACTTGGTTCTTCTATGTCCTCTTCTAAGTTTGAATTGAAAATTGAATTTAACATGGGGGTTTAATAAAATATTTTTTAAATTAAAAATAAGGATTTTTTTATGAAATTGATTGCAAATATTATGAATTTGGTTGCAAAAGTTATTAAATTGGTCGGGAAATTATGAATTTGATTGCAAAAAATATGGAATTGGTTGCAAATATTATTAAATTGGTCGTGAAACCCTATAAATATTATTACTATTATTATTAAACATTACATTACACTGACTGTCCACAGAAACTAAACAATAACCTACTTACAGTATCTGAGTCATTATCATCAGAATAGTTCGGATTTGAGGAAACGGAGATGTTGAGGTCTCACTATTTGAAACACCCAACTTACTGGTTCTTATATAGATAAATAAAGAGAAGTCTGATTACATAATCTTTATTCCATAATAAAATTTACCAAATAAAATATACAAATGCTTCGAATACGTATTTGTGGATTAATTCAATTTTTAACGATTCAATACTCATGCTTGTATGTTTTGTTAAATTATTATGTTGTGCGTGTTATGTATTATTTACTGCTACTTTTAAAAAATTTTTTAAAAAGTTTTCTGTTTCTATTTTTTAATTATTCTCCGGATTACCCTTCGAATAGTCAAGACGCTAATTTTTGGCGATTAAACTAATTTTGTGGGTTGCTTATATACTAAAATTTTTGTGTATAATTAAATTTATTTATTTTAGTTTATTATCTTTATATTAGAATTTAAATTAATTTTATTCATTCTAGTCTCGTCAGACTGCTATATCGTTACACAAATTTTAATTTAACGTTGGAATTTAACACTAATTTAATCAAACCAATTAACTTCAAATTGACATTACAAATTGTAAAACTATTAATTCTTAAATTGTTTAAATATATTTTAAATAATTATTATTATTTCTAAAAATTAATTTCTTTTTAAATACCCATTATTTTTTTTTGTTTACAAATTATAAGTGTATATAAATAAAATTCACAACAAAATACAAATTCGATAAAATTAAAATTATACAATAAATGAATGTCAATAAAAATAAAATTTAATAAAGTTCAAATTAAAATTATATACAACACAGAAAATGCTAACAGTGATTATTCTTATTTTGGGAATTAGATTGTTGAACTATTAGAGAGATATTTGGAAAGTTAGATTGTTGAGCTGTTGGAGAGAATTTTTATTTATTTACGTTCTTCGGCGTACACATTGACCCTGTACTTGTTTGGGCCTGTTCTGTAATATTTATATAATAAATATCCTCATCATATAACATTCCTCCCTGGGCTGGTAAGATAATGTCCGCATTATCTCTTATACTACTTACGAGCTCTATCTCACTGTCCTTTATTAACATCTTCGCTTTGTTGAATCCTTTGGCTAATGCGAGGTTTAATGTGTAGCCATCATTTATGCGCCTTCCAAAGTGTCGTGTTAATTCCTTTTCTGTAATTTGCTCCTTTTCTTTTTGTATGATGAATTTGGGTTCTTCTTCAATTGCGATGTCTGGTTCTGGTCCTAGTTCGGGTTCATCTATAACCATGTTTTCCTCTTCTCTGCTGGTTTTTTGCTCGTCGATTGAAAATTATTCATCGTCAGAATCGAGGTCACATTCCATCATTTTCCCTGAGTGGAACTTTGGTTTTTGTAATTCCAGTTTGACTGTCTTTGCAGGTTCCTGTCTCCTCTCTTCTTCAATGAATATTACATCATCATCACTTTCCATTAGCTCCTCATCGAAGGTTCTACGTGTCCCATTTTTATTAAACTTCAGTTCGATCTGAGATGGTTCTATATAGATATCTTCGCCATCATCTGACATGTCTTCCATACTTGTTTCTTTGATAGAATATAGTTGATCTTCTATCTGTTGTTCTCTAAAAGCTTACGAATCCCATTTACAACTTCTTCCCATTGATTTTCCACGATCGCATATATCACCTTGACTATCATTGTGCTTTGCCATGCTGTGAATGGTTCTGGCTCGCGTAACATTTTGTTGATACCTTTATCTTTATCCCATCTTTTATGATGTTTGATTACCCGGTATGCCAGGTTTGACAATTTTATTTTGTGTGTCGCAACATTTTTCACGTACGAACACATAAATAAGTCTTCTGACATTTCTCGAACTCCCATTACATTATTTAAATCTAATGTGAGAGCTTTGAGTTTTCCGATGATATCGAACCCGACGACTATTTTACCACAGAGCAACTGCTGAATTTCTACCAACGCCTGCTATTCGTCTTTGTTGCCGATGATGTTTTCTTTATTTGTATTTGTCTTCTCGGGATAATAATGTAATATCTTTGTTCTATGTGTAATCTTTTCGTCGAATATCCTTACACCTATGAAATTCCGTATGCTGTCCTCAACAGGTCTTAAGTTATTGTTGATATCACAAACTAGTTTTGCATCCACGAACATCATTAGGTGATGTCTCTCCGCTGTTGACAGCTCTTGGTGGGTGAATGACATTTTTTTCTGATAAAGAACCCGTGCATAGGAATACTGGATTGAATTAGCTCCAGTTGCTGAAGTGGGTTTGGGATGGTTGGCACGTATAATATTTCTATTGCTATAACACAGGGTAGACTGTTCATTTGGATTACCAACTCGTTGTGATCATTTGGGAGACTTCGATCACTTTTTATAGTTTTTATTGTTACAGTGCAATTGCTTGTTGTGATCATTGGTATTTTTTGTTGGCATATTGCTACCTCTTTTTTTTGTAATATGGAATAAGATTCGATGAGGCACTTTCTTTCCGGCTCTTGCCGCCATCTCTGCGCTGGAAAATTTGTCGTATGCTCCAATTAATTCTCGTAACTTTACTCTTCTTGCCTTATTGAATTTGATAAGGTGCAATTCCTTTTCCTCTATTTCGACCTTCATATCGTTGGGAAATCATACCTGATTTGGGAAACTGCGTATCGTGATAGAACTTCCATCAGTGCATATTTTATTTTGCAGATTTTTATAAATTAAAACCAAATTAAATGCTAATTTGGTTGTTTTGCCTTTACCTACTTATGGCGACATAAGTCTAACCTTATCTCCCACTTTGAAATTATAAGGTTTGCTAGTTTTGTCATAATCAGCTTTGTATTGCTCTTGTCTAAATTTAACTTTTATATTTGCTACTTTGTATACTTTTTGTAATCTCTCTTGCATTAATGTTACGTAATCTGGTGTATCTAAGTCAGGCATGAGCAACTTGTTTTTGTTAGGGGCCAGTTCAGTCTTTGAAAATGTTTCGGGGGCCGGATGTATTTAGCACGAATTTATTAATATATATTCCAATAATATATCTTTTTAATAGCAAAGATCATTTAAATTTACATGATTAGGCATATATTATATAATATATACTATATACTAGTTGTTATTGGAAGGCAAAATATACAAACTATGAAAATACCCAAATTTAACTTTAATAATCCCATATTTATAGTTTATTTACTCGCACAAACTCTGGATTGTTCGAATTTATATTTTTTATGCTTCTCAAGTTTGCATATACTACTCAAATATACCCAACATATCAATATCAATCTTGTTCTGGTTTTGGTCTGTGTGACATTTGACACTTCTTATCACGACATAAATCTGAAATATTTGCCTTGATAGTTGATGTTGCTACTCGTAATTCGTTTGACAAGTTATCATCAGTGAGCCGACATCTGTTTTTGCACTTTGTTTGTTTCATCTTAGAAAAGAATTGTTCACAGATGTAAGTGCTGGGGAAAAGTGAGACCATTTTCAGCGCATGATATCGGATTAATGGAAACGCTTTCTGAGAAATGTAGAGTTTGTAGAATTGAATCAAAGAGACGTCACGAAACTTTCTTTCCAGATCGCCATTACACTGCAATTCAATGAGCTCCATTTGCATTGATTCTGGTGCTGTCTCAACATTAACACTGAATGGTTCAGAAAATAGTTTGAAATCATTTTCATGTTCGGCAAAATCAGCAAATCTTGAAGAAAACTGTGTTTTCAATGCAATTATGTGTTCATTAAATTTCTTCGTGTTAGCTAAATTTGCATCATTTTTGCAATCAGTTAAATTTGGAAAATGCACCGTAATGTCCTTTGATAATTGATTCTCCCATAGTTTCAGCTTTGTCTAAAATCCTTTGATATGATCGTAAAGATTATTTATCAGTTGATCCCGGCCTTGTAACTTCGTGTTTAGATCATTCAGATGCGTTGTGATGTCAACCAAAAAGGCCAAGTCAAGTAGCCAATTTGCGTCGGATAACTCCGGAATTGGTTTCGACTTCATCTCCATAAAAAGTTTAATTTCTTCACGAAGGCAATAAAAGCGATGCAATACTTTTCCTCTGCTCAGCCAACGAACTTCGCTAAAGTAAATTACATCCGAGTATTCTGTCTCAATGCTAGTCAGAAACTCTTTGAATTGTCGATAATTCAATCCACGTGATCTTATGAAATTCACGGTTTTCACAACAACTGTCATCACATGGTCCATCTTTAGTTCTTTTACACATAAATTCTCTTGGTGGATTATGCAATGTGATGCAATTAATTGCTCACTTCCTTTCATTTTAACAAGCTCCGCCTTCAATAAACCAACTACTCCATTTTTTATTCCAACCATTGCCGGAGCTCCGTCTGTCGTTATTCCTGTTAGTTTTGGAAGAAAAAGCCCGTTTTCTGCCAATGCAGTTTTGATTTCATCAAAAACATCTTCTCCAGTTGTAGTCCCTTTCATGCTCGCTAATTTCAACAGTTCTTCCGTAACGTGGAAGTCCTGATCAACCCCACGCACAAAAATTGCTAACTGCGCGGTGTCTGTCATATCCGTGCTTTCATCAAGGCATATTGAATATGCTTGAAATAGTTCAGCTTTTTCTTTCAAGATTGTTTCAATGTTTTTTGCAATATCATCAATTCGTCTTACGATTGTAAATCAAGAAAGGCTGATATTCGAGAAAAGTTGTTTTTTTTCGGGACAGATACAATCCACAGCAGCATCAATGCATTCTTTGACAAACTCCCCATCAGATAACGGTTTCAGTTTCTTGGCAATTATCTCACTTATCATGAAACTCGCCTTCACAACACACTCAACCTCTTTATTAACTTTGATAAAGAATGTCTGTTGCCCTAGAAGTGCTTTTCGGAGAGATTCTATCCTATCTTTCCTTAATTGTCCCTGTATCTGATCGAACTTTTCTGCATGCTGAGTCTGGTAATGCCGTCTTACATTAAATTCCTTTTTAACGGAAATTGATTGCGAGCAAACAAGACAAACGAGCATATTGTTTGATTCTACAAACAGATAATCCGATGTCCACTTATCATTAAATACTCGGTGTTCACTGTCAACTTTTCGTTTTTTTGTAATAGTGCTCTTCCTCAACTGTGGTTGAAATTGCGTATTTATTTCATAAAATTATAAGTTTTGTTCATAGAGGTAGTGAAAATAATTTTTGATAATTGAACTGTTGGCTAAAGGAGTTTTATTGTACAACCTCACCTGCCTAATAATATGACAACAAGGGCATTAATGCATTCATTCCAGTCACACTCATCCTCACAGTTAAGAGAGAGCTACTAGTACATCCTAACCTCTCCTACAGGATTGAATAAAGGCCAGCTATTAGAGTAGCAGTAGCACACCAACGAACTTGGGATCATCTTAAGGCCTGCACAATTATACGCTCTACATGAAAGTTGGAAGTTTCCTTAATAGAATATAACTAAATACTTCACAGTGAGGTGTAAATGTGGAGAGGTGACCGGAAGTTTACTGCTACACCACCACGCTTATATTAAATGCGTATTTGTACTAATGGTGTAGCTCTAACGTCAACTGCATACATTCCTGAAAGCTTATCAAGGGCCTGGTTATATGGTGTGGATCAATGAACACTGGGGGCCGGTCAAAAGAGGCTCGCGGGCCGTATGTTGCCCATGCCTGATCTAAGTATTGTGATACCTGAGGCTCAAAAATCGTATCAATCGGTGTTGTAGGTTCTCTTAGAAACATTAAAAATATGATGAATATCCATTTGTCTCATTGGGTGTGATGTTATGAATATATGTGCATTGATTAACGTATTCATCTCAATCATTTTGGTTTTTTCTCACAAACACTGCTAATCTACTTAGCAATATCCCGTTAAATCTTTCTATTAGCTACTCTTTTAATAGTTCCACTCATAAAATTTTTCCGTCTATCGTTCAAAAGTTTTCTCGGTGTACCAATTGTAAAAATAATTTTTTCTATAATTAATTTTGCAAATGTCTCAGCTGTTTCATCTTTAGTAGGGAACGCTTCTGCCCATTTTGTAAAGTAATCGCTAAAGACTAATATGTGCTTATTGCCATTAATCGTTGTAGGTAATTTACACAAAAATCCATTGCGCATAACTCCATTGGTGATGTTGTATCTGGGATTGGGTGTAAAGGTGCCTTGGTCTTTGTCCCTGTATTTTGTCTAGTTGCACATATTGTACATGCATTACACCATCTCTTGACATCTTTTTTCAAGTCATCCCAATAATTTTTTTGCAACAGCCTGCTTCCTGTTTTCCTAATTGACAAATTACCACCTAAAGCACCATCGTGGTATTGTAATATGTCCTAAGAATAATGCTGAAGGCTCTGCACATTTACACTTAGTGGGTTTTATTTTAATTCTATCTTTTATCAATCTTTGTAATACATTTGCTATGTCTTTTAAGTGCTCCTCAAATGTTTTTGATGATATTAATATGTCATCCATATATACTGCACAATGTTGTACGTCTACTAATACTGTATTCATTAAACATTGGAATGTTGCTGGCGCATTAGTTAACCCAAAAGGTAGTCTTGTATACTGGTATAAACCATCCTCAATTACAAAAGCAGTTTTTTCCGCATCCCCCTCTTCCATTTGAATTTGCATGTAGCCTTTATTTACATCTATTACTGTGAAATATTTAGTATCTCTAAGTTTATCATATTGTTCTTGTACTCTCGAGAATGGGTATGAATCTTTTACTGTTACGTCATTTAATTTACGATAATCAATGCACATTCTAATTTCCCCGTCTTTCTTTCTAAGTGGTACAATAGGTGATGCCCATTATGAAAAACTTTGTTTTATTACAGCTGCCTCTTTTAGTTTTCTAATTTGTCGCTTTATCTCTTTCCTCAGTTTATATGGTACACTATAGGGTCTCTGTTTTATTGGTCTAGCATTCCCCGTATCGATTACATGTTTGATAATGTCAGTATCTCCTAAATCAAATTCGTGTTTTGTAAAAACATCACTATATTCGTCAAGTAATATTTGTAGTTGTAGTTGTTGTGTTTCATTTAGATAATTATTATTTATTTTAATTTTATCATAAAATTTAATATTATTCGCTCTACCCTGTTCGACCATTCTTTCACTGACATCACTCGTCATCGACATCTCACATACTTCAAATGTTTGCTCTAATTCACCTTTGAACAACTTTCCCAATTTTGTACCTTTATGAATTTTTACTTTGTTCCTTTCGTAATTCGCGATTCTTATTGGAATTATCCCATTATTTGGAACTACATACTCGTCTGTTAACATTACATTATGATTTCGTGTTATTGCCGTTTCAGGCTCGAAAATGAAAGTGTCCTCACTTTTAACATTAACTTTTACTGGAATTATATGATCACTTTGATACTCTAGTTCAAATGTCTATAATGCAATTACCTCAGTAAATCTTACGTCTTGATATATTGCCTTCCGTTTGACTGTACTAAATCGATTACACAGTTTTTTAACTTTTTGAGTATGTCCATCCCAAGGACACATACGCATTTACATTCTGCTACTACCTTGAAGACATGTTCAACCACTTGATTCGAAAAGTGGACTGTTAATTCGATATCTCCTTTTAATGGTATGTAATGTGATTACGATATTTTTCTTTTGGTTTTCGGTTAACTGATCTTCACGAATCATAGAAGCTGCTGCTCCTGTGTCACATAATGCCTTTATTATCGTATCATTTATCACTATTTGTAATTTAGGCCTTGCTTCATTTAACCCTTCTAATATATCGTCAAGTTCTAACCCGTAACATCCATAAGTTTTCCTTGGAACACAATGAAAATTACCATTTTCACCTGGGATTCTAATTTCAATATTATTTCTCAATTCTGTCAATTGTTCTCTTTGATTATCATATAACCCAATATGTGGTTGCTCAATATTTTCTGATCTGTTTGTATCGTCCTCTTTCTCATTGGTGATCATTATTTCACCCTCTTCCCTTCGACTTTTTACGAAATTAAATCAAGTTAAACAATTTAAATTCTAAATAACAATATGAATTACAATGTATAAAAAAGCATTTATATAATAGTTATTTATATATCTAGATTCTGGAACAAGAAATTGTTATTTTGCGCACGAGAGAATTTTTATTATTCGAGGGTTACACCGCGTAGCCGAGAATAATAATTTTCTAGAGAGCGCAAAATAATTTCTTGCTCGAATTGTATATTAAATTTTTCCTAACAGAATATTTTTGCTCTTTTTTAAATACGCATACTATGATATTTAAAAAACAAAGAAAACAAAAATTAAATAAATTTGTTTTATGTTTAAACAGGTTTAATCAATAGAATATTGCCTACCACTACTCATACGTGTTTCATAGAAATTTGCAGTGACACTCATAATCCAATTAATGAGTAAAATAATAATTGTTTATTTTCAAATTACTAATCCACTAATAATTAAAATATCACGGTATGTATTTATAATTTGGTATTGAATTTTGTTGAATATTTACTTGATTAAAATCTTCCAAAATTAATTTTTTGTTATTAGCCCTACGAAACAATGGAAAGCAACAATTTATCTAACTACGAAAACGAAACAAAAAAAACATTATGGGACTTCTTTTTACGTAAAGGAAACGATGCTGCGAAATGCAAGATTTGTAGTAAAATTTTAAAATCCGTAGGAGGTTCTACCAGTGGACTACACTATCATCTTAGAAGTCAGCATCAAATTAATTTACTAAAGTGAGATAAACCAGACCCTTCTACGCAATTCCCTCAAAATAAAATCGACTGCGCTGTGAGCACTTCAAAGGGTGGTATTAAGAATTATTTCAAAAACGAAGTTGATGATACTCTTCCTGCAGTGATTTCTAGGATGGTATCAAGGGATGGGTTACCTTTTGAAAAGTTTTGTACCTCTTATGATTTGAGAAAATTATTAATTGCAAAAAGGGTATGATGTCCCAAAATCAGCAAATTCAATCAGAAAATTTGTAATGGATTACGGAGAAAAAAATCAACATGAAGTACGTGGAGAAATTTCAAATTATGGCAAAAATGGAAGCAAGTTTAGCCTCACGTTCGATGAATGGACATCCATCAAAAACCGTCGTTACATGAATTTAAATGTCCATGTTGAAAAACTATTTTGGAATTTAGGCTTAACGCGGTTGCAAGGATTGATGGCTGCTAAAAAATGTATAGAAACTCTGGAAAAAAAACTTCAAGAATTTGGACAAAATTTTAATTGCGTCGTAGCAATAACTACCGAAAGATTATTATAATGAAGATGATGAAGTTAATGAAAATTTGAATATAGTAGTAACGGATGATCCAATAGTTCAATATGATGTCTCCCATGAAGAATTATTTCCTATTATAAACAAAATACGAAGAGTAGTGAAATTATTTCGAAAGTCATCTACTAAAAATGATGACATTCTTCAAAAGCATGTCATCAATAAATTTGGATCTGAAATTTCTTTATTATTGGATAGTAAAACCCGATGGAACAGCTTATTAGCTATGCTGGAACGTTTCTTCAAATTAAAATCCGCTGTGAGGAAAAGTTTAATAGACTTGAATGTTGATATCAATTTTTCAAAAAATGAATTAAACATGGTTAATGAAATGATAAATGCATTGGAACCAATAAAAGTGGCAGTTGAATCTCTAGGCTCCTCAGATTTTACATTATGAAGTGCTGATGTAACACTTAAATTTATGCTTGATGAATTATATGAACCGAATACTGTTCTAAGTAGAGAACTTCAACGTGAATTAATCATTCGAATCGAAGAACGTAGAACAAATTACTCCGATGTGCTTCAGTTCTTACAAAATCCTTTAGAATATGAAATATCAAAGGCTAACACAAATTATGGATAAAACTAAATAAAAGCGCAATAATCAAAACTCAATTATTGAGCGGTTGGTAATAAATATTGATATAAATAACGAAACAGAAACTGAATCACCTGAAGATGAGACAATAAATTTGTCCGTAACCGTACCACAACAAAAGAACAATTGAGAACAATAAGAGAACAATTGATCCAAACAATGAAAAGGATTCAGATAGTGGAGATAGTGACATCATTCAACCGAAAAAGCGTATAGATGTGCTTACAGCGATCAGTGATGAGGAAGAAATATAATTAAATAAAAATTAAATGCTTGCATGAAGTTTTTTTTGTTGCTAAATCTTACATTTCTAATAAAATTGACGTTATTTCTATGTACCTTAAAAAATATGTGTATATATTTTAATTTTTGGAACCTAACTCTCTTTTTTATATTGGCCCTGGGTCCCATATAACACGGTTCCACACAACACCCCGTTGTCTTGGAACCTATCTGAGGTGTTATAGGAGGGTCACCTGTATTTTTAAACTTTAATTATTGTTAAAATTATTTATTATTTTAAGCTTTAATTATTTAAAATTATTTATTATTTAACTTACTCTACACGAACTGTTATTATTTACTTTTAAATTTACAAAATATGTTTTTCATTTGAAATTTTCCGAGCTGTTACTTTGAAAAAATGTTTTTATTTAACCACGGCTGAAATCACTACTAACTCAGGCCGAGTTATTATTATTTACATGTTAATAAGAATTTTTTTGCTTATTTAATAATAATTAAATTTTTCTTTTTATTAAAAATTTCTCTTACATTTTTTATAATATATTTTATGTACATAAACAAACATAAATAAATAAGTATACACCGATACAATTAAATCATAATAAATTAAATGACCATATAAAAAAATCAATCCAGTCACTCTAAAATGTCAAATCACGATAAATCGATCAAGTCATTATAAATTTCAATTCATGATGATTGTTGGAACTGGATTATCTATTCTCTGCATAGATGTTCACACGATACTTGTTGGCTCCTACTCGATAGTATTTTATCAGTTCGAAATTGTTGATAACTATCCCTTTGTCATCCAACAAATTGAAAAATAGTTGACTCAATATCCAGATCAAGTGTGTCAACACCATGATGCATGGCGTTATTTAAAACATGTGCTGGATAACCAATACCAATTAACGGCGCTAAGTTTGCTTTGCTTTTCATCGTCTGTAACTTAGCAAGCACATTGCCATCGGCTTTACGCCGGACACCTATAAAATTGGAATTGCAATTGTCTCCGGTATGTATAGGCTATCCATTTCTGAAATAAGTGATGCTTGTCCAAACTTTTTTTATGCAAATCGAAATGGTGTCTGCAGTTTCATTTGTTGTGCTGTGCACGTCCTCGAGTTTGGAATGTAAACCACCTTATAATCAAAGTATTGAATCAGAATAGAGAATAACTTAACACTACCATAATTGCTTCCGTCTTTCGAAACACTACAGTAGCGTGCTTTGTTCATTGCTTGCGAAATTTTGCGTGCAATATCAAAATTAGGTAACATTGTTTTTAATAATCTGTCGACGTGCGCCTTTAATCCAGTGCACCATTATTGGCTACTGAGATATAAGTTTCGCCACCGCATGTCAAACATTCAGCTTCCCAGTCATTACGACCAGTCATCAGTGTTTCTGTAAATGAACACTTACGTTTCGGCATTTTCTAAATCAATTTTTTTATTTAAATTGAAAAAATAATTATTTATTAATTATCAATAAAGATTAAAATAACTCGCATACCACTATGCGTTTTGTTTACGACATTATGGTTTACAAAAATCGGAAGTTCCGGTAGTTACCTTAGTTAGTACCATTACCATTTAGCTAAATACTTCTGGATCACGTGTTTAGTTCACGGAACAGAATAGTATGATAACACAGTACTCATAATTCACCGATTGGGATGGACGCTGAAGAACCCGGACAAAAGCCATTATTATGGAAAGCCGCTGGGACGTCCGGACAGGAGCCTAAAAAGAGGATGTGTCCGTGGAAACTCGGACGCGTGGTAATCCTTATTAAACGTCCCGAGAAGTTTTTCGGGACAAGCAAAAATGACATAAAAACTGGAACAACTCTAGACTTACACTATATCGAAATAATTCCAAAATAATTCTAAAATAAATTTCATAAAATTCCTAAAAGGCTGAAGTAGTTAAAAAGAAAATATAANATAGAATATTTGCTAAAAAACTTTTATTATGAATAAAATTTACCGATTACAAAGTATTCTTCTTGATCACAAATTATTCGAATATACAACAGAATATGCGTGTGTGTAATGTGTGAATGTTGTGTTTTTCTTGTTGTGTTGCGTGCAATCTTTTTGAACTTTTCTGTAGTGTCTGTTCTATTTTGATTACTAATAAGGATTTACCTTTTTAGTATAGTATTGCGGTTAGATTTTTGGGCGAAAAAAATGAATTTTGAATCGTTATTTATATGAATTTTGTTGAACAGCTGTCATTGTAAAATAATTTATTATTTTTTAAGTCTTAAAGAATTATATCAAGAATTATTTTATTTCCACATATTACCTATTAAGAATATTTTCAAGAATACTTATGAAAGAAATATTTTATGTTGTAAAAATAATTTATTATTTTTATTTTATTATAAAAGAAATATTAATTTATTATTTTTGTATCAAGAATTATTTTATTTTCTATTAAGAATATTCTCTCCTATTTTCAAGCGTACTTATCAAAGGAAATATTTTGTTTCAGCAGTGTTACAGCTGAAAATTCAAGTTAATTTCTACAGCTGTTTTTTATAAAACTTAATATCAATTATTAAAATATAATTTAATTTCTACAGCTGTTTTTTATAACATTTTCTTAATTAATCAATATCAATTAAACTTTTTTTTCTTTTTGTAATAATTAACTAATTCCCAATTTTTTATATTTAAATGTACATAATAACATAACCCAAATAAAATATACATAAAATAAATAAGATGCAAAGGATAATTGCAATATGCAAAGTCAATAATCAAGGATAATTGCAATAATAATTGTCAATGTTTTGAATTGTCTGGCTCATCTGTCTGATTTGGTTGTTTGGGCTCCACATAAATATTCACTCTAAATTTGTTGCTGCCCGTTCTATAATAGTGGGTCAGCTCAAATTCTTTAATTCTCCTTTCTCTGTCATCCAACATGAGAAACGCCCATGTGTGACCCCCCAAACAATGTTTCGTCGATTTATAAAGAGACTTATAAGTGTTTTCATAAACCTCTTAAGCCATTTCGTCTAGTATATAATCAATTCATAGTAAATTTGTAAATAAATTTTCATAAATTTTCGAAACCCGGCTAGATTATAAGACTTATAAATACATTTTTGTAAATTGGCTAACCCCTACTTTATTATCAAATAACAAAGGCATTGTTGTTTTATTATCGATTTATTTAATTTTTAATTTACTTGGTTTTTCATATGTTTCGTCATTTTTTATTTATTTGTGTTCTGCTTATTTTAGCTCTCCTTTGTTGCTAGTTATTGCCTTTTATTTTGTTTTTATTTTATTATAATTTTCTTATTTCTTTGATTGTTTTAATTGATCCTTGTCTACATTGTTCAAATTGTTTGCTCTTTCCTACTGTTATGTTATCGTCCTAGATGAATAAAACAAGATCAGAGTTAGTTTTGCCCAATAGTAATAAACACAGTAATTTATGGTAAGAACGATAATAAAAATGAAATAGTTTATGATAATCGAATTGAAAATAAATGCGATAATATATGATAATCTCAATGAAAAATAAGTACTAATTTAATGTAATGGCGATTGTCGTGAGGGAGCTACCCTCACAGAAAGCTGATAATAGCAAAATTACGAGAATAATAAAATAAAATCCAGATCCAATAAGATTTTATTATTATTAAAATCTTGTTGCACGTCGATTAATGAGTCTGTTGTTTCTGTTGAATATTTTGCCATCTTGTTTTTTGAAATAAGTCTGCTTTTTTTGTTAATTTAAGTTATTAAAACAAAATTGCACTCAACAATATGTTAATATTACAGTTGAATAAAATTTTATATATTTTATATATTTTATATATTTTATATTTTAATATATATATATATATATATATATATATATATATATATATATATATATATATATATATATATATATATATATATATATATATATATATATCAAAATTCAACTCAAGTGTTTGAACAGGCACTACAACAATGAAAAAGAAGTGCAATAATTTACGGAAATCATAATGAAAAATAAATATGGTAATTATAATGAAATAATAAGTGTAATGACGATGTTAGACGCTATTATTTATTTATTATTGTTTTATTACGATTTAAAACTCTATTTTATGTAAATCTCCAAAAACACAAAGTCCTTAAACGATGTTAATTTGAGTCATTGATTATTTATGTTCCTAAATTTTGGCTGTTATAGCCGTCATTGTCACATCACATCGTCTATCGCATTCGGCTGGCGCCATGACTATTATATTCGCAACCTAATTTAATTACTTAATCAGTTCAAACTAAGTTCATTTAAACATAAATATTACAACTATGGTTCTAACATCTCTAAAAGGTTCAAAGCTTGGAGTGGCATTTTTTTAACTTTACTCGTTTCGAGTGTCAGTCAGCGTGTTAAAAGTTCTAAATTTTTCGATTTCCTGAAAATTTAAACAACTGAGACGTGGTAATTATTAATATTGATGTTAAATTTGGTCATAAATATAATTACTTCAAGTTTTTATACTTTAATATAATATGATATAATTTAATATTAATTTTAATATACAAATTAAAACAGCTATTTCAATTAACTAATCACATTTATTACATTAAAACTATATTATTTTTAAATAGTAGTTTTGGAACTTCTAACAAACGACAATGACAGCATTGGTAAAAACTTGAATAATAATAATAATAATAATAATAATAATAATAATAATAATAATAATAATAATAATAATAATAATAATAATAATAATAATAATAATAATAATAATAATAATAATAATAATAATAATAATAATAATAATAATAATAATAATAAGGAGTATTTTTCCCGGAATCCGGTTTTGAAAGGGGGCCCGGAGAGGTGCACTATTATTTTTAATCGTAACTGAAAAACTTGAAAACTACACACACAAAAATTTCAACTGTTGATTTACTTCTTTTCGAATGGTAAATCAAGGGTTTTTCCGTTGATTCTGATCTTAAAGATTTTTCGATGTATTCAATGGTTTTCACCTTTGATTTATTCGTTATGTTTCAGTCAACAAAAACACCGAAGAATATAATATTTATGAACGATTTGTTAGATTCTATGATTGCTCTTCAAAGATAGGACAGGTTTTGGCAGCACTCATTCAAGGTGCTCTAGAAAAAATGAATATTCCAATCGAGAATTGTACAGGCCAAGGCTATGATAACGCGTTCAATATGCCAGGAAAGTATAGTGGTTGTCAAGCAGAAATCAAAAAGATAAATCCTTTGGCAGTTTTCTTACCATGCGGTGGTAACAATCTTAATTTGAGTGGTAAAGATGCTTTGAATTGATGTTCAGGAGCAGTTACATAAACTATAATCCAGGGAAAAGAAACTACATTGACAGTTGAAGCTGCAAATTTGAAAAGTCTGATAGAAGCTCTTCACAAAATTCAGGATAATTAGGAAAAAATTCTTGAAGAAGCAAGATCATATGCCGCTACTTTGAACATAGAGCCAAAATTTGAAGAAAACGAAAAACATACCCAAATTCAAAATATTTTGATAAAATTGAGAACGAATCATCAGCAGAAACAAAATTCAAAACAGAGGTATTCAATACAATTATGAATACAGTCATGGACTCAATAGAAGAGATTTCAGTATTTAATGGAAATTTGTGAAACATTTGAAGTTATATGGAATTTTAAGCACATGGACAAAGATAAAATAACTTCAAAAGCAACAGAATTACAGAAAAATTATCCAGATGATTTAAGTACTGATCTCGCTGATGAATTTCACCAGTTAGAAGCAGTTTTCCATGCAAATTTTACTGATAATTCTGATAATTCGCCTCTTAATTTGTTGAATGAACTAAGAAATTGGAAATTGGAATCATTATTTCCAAACATTGTGATTGCCTTAAAATTGTTCTTAACAATCCCGGTGACAAGTTGTGAGGCTGAAAGAACATTTAGTTGTTTGCAACGGATTAAAAACGTAATACGTGCAACTATGAAACAAGATAGACTAAACTATTTCGCAATTATTTGCATTGAATCGATTTTGGCCAGATAATTGCACTTTGAAGATTTCATTTCGGAATTCGCAAATTTTAAAGCTCGTAAAACAATGTTTATGTAATTTTGATTAAAAAATAATTAATATCTTTTAAATGTAACATAGAATTTAAATACATTCTTTCAAGATTCAAAACTACTAAAAATCAACGAATTTTTACTATCACAAATATTGCTACTCGAATAAAGTGATTTTTCTAAAATTTAAAGATAACAATTAAAAAGAGTATAACAATTTAGATTAAAAAAATATATTATAATAATCGATTAAGGGCCCGCGTTAATCATTTTACCGGGGTCCGGTCATGCTTTCCATGGCCCTGGTTACAAAATATAATTCTAAGTGTAACCAATGATGGGATTCAACTGATACGAACCGGTACGATCGTACTGGTTCTCCAACTTCTATTGACAATTATTTTTGTACCTTGTGAAACCACTGAAGGTGTAATTTCATCTAGACTTTCCAAGTTCCACTGTTCTAAAACTTCAATAATCGCACTACTTTTACTACCAACAGAAATGTTTGTCATTAATGATAGATTTTTTACAAGCCCAACATCATGACCCTCAGAAGTTTCTGCTGGACATATCATACCTCATTGATTATTATGTAGCTGACGAAGTTTTGTAATTTTTGAATCTCGACCAGTTGGTGAATTTGTTCGCCTTAAATGAGAAAGAGCTGAAACAAGTGTGAGTCTATTCAATAATTGTGAGACTCCTTTCCTAGTTTCACTGGCTTTCTTTTGGTCTCCCTAATTTCTTGTAGCTAGACTGTACTTAAAACCATCTGTAATAACATTGGACTGGATAGTGTATGAAGCATTAAAATCTGAATTCCTATCTAACATTCTAACTGTTTAACTTTAATTCTTTTACTAAATTTTTGAAAAAGCCTTTAAACAATGTTGCCAATAAAGACGATCATCTGGTGCTCGTCTTTTTAATGAAGTTTCTAATAATTTCTGAACTATATAACCAAGAAAATAAGACTTTTTATTCATGGTCTCTGCAGTAAACCCGATATGAGGCAGTGTTTCTTTTGTTAATGTATCCTTCTCAAATTTTATTCGTTGTTGAAGAGGAGAATCTTCTTTAACACCACTTGTTCCAGTAAAAATAAGTGCAGTTTGCTCATCTTGTATTACGAAGGCTTCATCAAATGACGGTTTCAGCATTTCGTGCATATCAATATCGTTTTGATCGTAGATAATCCTTTCAATGATATCGCGATTAGAAACAAATCCCATGGCTCGAAATACAATAATTAATTGAATGTCTTCCTTGGCAAACAATTTTAGAACCATTTGTTCGTTTACCAGACCCATTTCTAGCTAATAAATGAACTCATAATGTGCTGGAACTTCAAAAACTTTTTTATACCATTGATTTGATACTACATTTGTACAAATATTCATCCTTAGATAGAAACACGAAAACGGTGTTTGTAGCCATTCGCTCTTGTGCAATAATAACCTTTTCTGAGCCGTTCACAGTGAAATATCCTCCAGGATGCAAAGGACACTCGTTCAGTTGTGTTAAATTTACGTCTGTCAAATCAGCCAAAATACAATAAGAGAATTGCAGCATTATCGGTATTTCTCTGATTTTAACCTTTTCAGTTGCATTTTTTTCACCGTTTGATACCCATTTGTACACATTCATGCTATAATCAGAGAATATTTCACTACTGTAAGTTAGATTATACAATCGTGTTTCGTTTGGAAATAGTGAACTACATATTCAACTAGGATCGTAATGACATAGCTTTCTTAAATAAATTTGACCGAAATTATATTCGCAATGATTTGGTATGTCATTTGCCGACCTATATTTCGTTTCTCCTTTAATTTCAACTTTTGGAAACTCTTGAACAATTTGTTGAATTGATAAATAAACTGTTGACTAACCAGTCCTTTCGAATCGAAAAAGCTACTTATTACAGCACAAGACGAATCCTAACCCAAAATTCAGGATTTTTCATTTTACAAATCAATAAAAATTTGGAAAGCGTACCGGTTTCTAAGAAAATTGAATCCTATCACTGAGTGTAACCCTTTTTCAAATTTTGCGAGATGAGACAAATCAACAGTAATAGAATTACCGATGCCTCAGTGATGATGCCACTAGAATTGATATATGACAATAAATTAACGTTGGGTAAAAATCGAGCGAAATGAATAACTTATTGGTGATACGTTTTTCTCTTTCTTTATCCAGTTAGATAGACAATTATATCCACATCAAAAACATCTCTTGATTTCTATTTTTTGATGTACTTAATTTTCAGTTTTCGAAATAATTATAATGTAATGGCTTTAACTAGTTTTTAATTTATGATATTTCTCGTAGCATCAACAAATACGATAGGTTATTTACTAGAAAATAAATATTGGCTTAACTATGATTTCTACTGCCTATTGTAATACTTAAAGTACTATTTTGACCTTGTTCAACTAAATTGACCTAACAATTATTATATTATTTTTAGTAATTATAAATTAATATTATTTGTATTTTTTCTACCTATAAACAATTCTAACAATTGTAATATTTATTTGCTATTTTTAGATTTATTTAATTATTGAATTTACTTTCCATTTTTAACTTAAAGAGATGGTTATTTCTAAAAATCTTTCCTATTAGGCCCAACCCAAAAAATATACTGAAGTGATCAAGTACTCAACAGTTAAAAATGCGAGTACAATAGTATGTATGCCACAATAATTCAGTAATTATTTTAATTGTTTATTTTTATTGTGTAATTGTTAATTAGAATTATTAATTATTATGTCGATAATTGAAATTAAGTAACATAATTTTAGTCATTAATTATTCATGATTATATAAAATTGGTTCTAATAATCAATAAAATTGTGAAAAACACAAATAATAATACATAGTTATTAAACTTGTAATATTAATAATAATAGAAATATTTATTATAAATTTAAAGTATTTAGAATAATTATAATAATCGGTAAAGCAAAGGTAATATCAATATGTCCAATTTTTCCGATTTTCAGACAAGGCACGACAAGATATAATTTAAAGTTATCCCAAAATTGTTAATAAATGAATTGCAATATAAAGTTGTATATGACCCGTGAATAAAGTTTTGCCACTACCTGGCTGACAACTGTTATTACTAGTATTCCTTATTATGACATATCGAAGATGGAATCGAAAATATGAATTGGGGAAAATATTTAACTTTTCTTAATTTTCTTAATTAATATCAACAAATAAAATTTTACTTCGATGTCATAAAGTGTAATTATGACAATATATATTCAATAATTACATACTAGCTGTTGTACCCGGCTTCGCCCGAGTTACCATTTATTATAATAATTCATTTAAATTAATTTTTTGTTTAATGATGTTATTACGTTCTTGTATTAATTTTATAACAGCTTCAATTCCATGTTTAATTCACAATAAGAAAAGCTTTCAAAATAAATTTCAATTTGTAAAATCGAAAACGCACTCCATTTTAAATCGAAAAATAACTGGCAATATTTTTCCAATTGCAAACTGGTTCACTAATCAAATAAAATTCAAATACTCCAATGGTGGGGAATTCTATAGAAAACGAACAAACAAACTTTCATCTTTATATATTAGATGTTTGAATTCTGCTTTGAAAACTTTTGACTAAATTATATTACTTTCAACTGCAAGTAACAAGCATATAATAAGTTATTATTTTTATATGGTAAATTGCTGACCGGACAGACAAAAAACCGACTAAGGGTACCCTAGGGGTGGTCACCTGTGGGTGAAACATAGCCTATGACCTGTCCCGAGTCAAATGAGGCTCACATGCAAAATTTCAGCACCCTAGGGTGGGGAATACTCTCGAAAAGTGAGCGTACCCTTGTACATTATAATCATTGGGAATTCGATCGAGTTCGCGGACATTGGTTAGAAGTTATTTGTCAGTTTGGTTGGGGTCCCTTAAGTTAATGAAATATTTGAACGATTTGTAAGAAACTCAAATTACATTGAACCAAGATTTTTTAATAATTGCATTAAACAGCAAGAAAGTCCTATTTTGAATCCACGAGTTGGGCGTTCTCTTTCATATCTCTTTCCTAATTCTTCCCTTGCAAACGCTCGAGTGTTTTGTAATTTTCGTTGCAATATGTAGATTTCTTCATGTACTGGAATTAACATAAATTGATTAATTTTAACGAATCATGGTACAATTATGCCAACTATCGCCGGGTTGATGATATTCCCCAGAGATTTTAAACAGAAACAACGAAGATTGAAACTATTTATTTATTCACATTACATTTTATCAGACAAGTCAAGCCTGTCAAAACACGGGTTGAATTTCCCGTAATGCGGGTTTCCTTATGAGTGCGTCTTCGGCCTCACTCGTTTTCCCGGCTTGCAGCGCTTCACAGGTCGACCGGTCGCAGTAACTTGTGCCGTGACTCATTCACTTTGATTTTCCACTATAAAGGTATCTGCCGAGGCTGGGATCGGAATCAGATTCTCTACGTATTGATCCAAGCTGGCCTGGTTCGCCTGGGCTCTAATTGTCGCACTTTGACTTTTAAGGTGCATATTTCTATCTGGTCTTGGGAGACTTTCGTTTGCAATTGACTTATGTGTATGATCCGCTTCTGTATTTCTTCCGGCCAAAACTAGGTACTTTCCAGTTCACGAGTTTGCCATTTTGGTTTCTCGATTCGAGTACAGGAGTTCTCTACCAGCCGAAGAGCAGCTTCCTTGCCCGCACGCATATCCTCGCCCAGTTTTATCTAAATAGTTTCGACAAAAATTTCAGAAATATTTTAAATTCTAAGAAACTATTTGAATTTTATATTTACTTTAAGATAAGTCTTATGAAAATATTTATTCATTTTCTCGACAACTATAAGTAGAGTTTGAGGGATTTTCTTTAAAAATTTTTTAATAATATTATGTTGACAGTTTCTATTCCATGAATTATTTCTACGTATCAAAAGTTAACATTCATTTTTACTGTGTTTATTTATTTATTTTCCTACCAAATTTTCAATTTCTACAGAATAAAAACTTCTATAATACAGGTTGGTGTGTACACCAAATATAAGCGACCACCTAGTCATTTCTTTATAATTAGATTTTGATTTAAAATAATTTATTAAAAATTAAATTCAATTCCTATTTCAATTCTTTTTTATTGACACAACTAAAATTTTTAATTTAGCATAACAAATTACAATATTATATTTAATTTTCTATTTCCCCTTCGTTTTCATACAAAATATTTTATGATTATTAATATTATTTTAATAAGTTTATAATTTAAATATTTTATTACATTTTGGTCACATTATGATTTTCCATCACCATCTATGAGAACATGAAGCTAATTTATAATATCAGCCATTTTAAAAATGTCTTTGGAGTGAGATTTCAAATTTTTAGTGATATTATAATTTCTATTATCATTTATTTAATTATTTTTCAGCAATTTTCGAAATTTTTGTATTTATTTCGATTTAATTTAAGTTAGATCAATTTTGAATTATAATTAATAAAAAAATAGTAATCACCTAAGTTTTCTATTTTTTAATAAAGTTAGGGAAGAAACGACGCACATGTACAAAATAGTTTTTCAAGTTTTAATAGGTTTCTTTGACAATATCGAATCTGATTGGGAAGGACATTGAGCTAAATCTATTTGCCCTTGATATTGTCTTCGTGATGCTGCCTTTAATTTTACTGAAAACGCTTTCTATTGTGGTACGTATCAAAAGTTAACATTCATTTTTACTGTGTTGTACTTGTTTGTTGAATTCATTTTTTTACCATTTTCTCAAGTTTCCTTGCAACAATCACAGAGGCAAGTTTGTGTTTTATTATATTTTATTTATTTCATTCAAACGGTCGTAGAGAAGTTATAAATTATTAATGCTTTCAATAATAATTCATTTTTAATTACCAGGTATTAATTTGAAGTGAATTTAATATAATTTTAAATAGTGAAATTATGACTTCGTTATTTACTAAGGCAATTTTTAATGCCGTGAAGTCTCACAAATAACGCACAATCCAAGATTTTAAGTAAAATTTAATTTTTCGTTAAAAACTGCAACTACTAATTTTTTGAAAAATATCACTTTTTTCTTAAAATAATCTTAAACCAATCTGAGACTTGAATGTAATAAAAATAAATACAAATTATAAGAACATAAAATTAGAAAAATTTATTTAGAAAATCCACCTCATACATCAAATTATAACATTGAACTTTTCATTTTTTCGCAATATAGATCATCGTTGAATTTAGGAAGAGTTGCCATGGAATCGATATCTTTTCTGCTAGGATAGGCTTTGGACATATTCAATCGACATGTAGTTCTTTCTATAAATTAACCACAATTGATTAATCAACTTGTGAGTGAAATATGGACCCATATTGCATTGGAACATTCGGAGCATAAATACACCATTGTGTCTCAGGAAATCCGTAACAAAGGAATGCATAATGTGTTTTTCATTTCTCGAATAGTTATCACCGTCGACTAGAATCTTTTTGATGAATTTAACTCGTGAATAGAACAAACATCTGTAAAGCCACAATATCAAACTACCAAAAACTATGACTGTTAAAAGCAATAACCAACAGTACAAGGCCAGATAAACTTTTTCTGCCAACATGTTAACAGATAGAATACATTGAGTGACATATGAATTATGCTTGAATCCTGGATGTTTCATATTTCCTAAATGACAAAAGGAAACTTTTGGAAACATTGTAGTATTGTGTAAAGTGTTTCCTTCAATAATTTCATTATACAAATCTCCAACAAAAGCTGACGGAGTTTTAGTTAATCCAAAAAATGATTGGATGATAAAGATTTGAAGGAAAATTACGCCCATGTACAAAATTTTCACGAATAAATATGACTGATACCAAATGAGTAGCCTTGGCGTTTGCTCGGAATTAACAAACCAAACCAAGAAGAAATACCTCGTTTAATAGGTTGAAACTCCGCTCGTTCTATTATCTCTATGACTATAGATAACTTGTTCCATGTGTTCTGCGATTTTCCTAACAGATTCAGTTGATTCGTCATCAAGTTTATTTTGACAGTCCTTGGCTTGTTTCAATAAGGTTGTGAAGTCACAGCTAGAGCGATTTAGATAGGTATATTTCCAAATGATATATGGAATAAGAAGCATTATGCATTGAATTGCCAAACAAAATGGAATCCATTGATAATAATAAATATAGCCGTCCTTTTTCGCTTCGTCCCATTCGTTTAAATTACTCGGAATACTATTTTGTTTTGGTAGAATTATTGTACCTTCAGTCCAACAATAATTGTTGACATATTTGTCGAATCCGGACCCCGCTTGAGCATTTGCAATAAAACAAGACAAGAGCGTCATTGAAATAAACGGCACAAGTGACAATAATTGATCCGAGGAAAAATAAAAATGGAGTAACCTTGAATGTCAACTTGTCGATTCCATCGTCGAGTCCCAAATGATCATTGAACGATTTAATAAAATCTAATACGTTACCTTCGATCATTTTACACAAAAAATGTGCTTTATCGAGAAAATTGGATAGTTATTTAAACAAAGTTTGGTTGATTAGAATAACAAAAACAGAATTGCCTATCTCGTTTTCTATTCAATAATAATTATGTAACATCGTGAATCACGTTGTTTTGTTTTACAAATAACATCAAGCTCGATCTGGATTGGCTATGAATCAGGCATGTTACGTAACGTCATGATATAAAATTTATCATGATTTTTAACTTTGATATAAAACTGGCACATGAAATTTTAATTTTATATATACATTTTAATAAAATTACGAAAACATAATTAATTTGTTTCCATGAATTTACTTAATCCCATCTTATAATTTGAATCATTAAATGGATTTTCTAGTATTGATACAACTAGGATTACTAATTAGCCCATTTTGGTTATTACTGTCTAACCCATTTGACAATGCCAATCTGATATTAATAAAATTATTTAATACAGTTTTTAAAAATTAAATTTAAAATAATTTTATTAAAAAAATGATAAATTTCATTGAGTTTTCTCTGAATGATATTGCTTTTGAGAATTTTCACAAAAATATTCTGATTTTTTTCTGATGCATATGTCATAAGAAAAATACATCCTGAAGTGGATGGTGAATTATAAATTGGCAGATGTTGATCTAATTTTAAATGTTCTTTATTGACAGCTACAAAGAATTCACAATTATATATAAACTTTATTGGTTATTAAAATTACAATAAGTGATTGTTTTCATAGGATGAATTGAGCTTCTAAAAGTTCAGTGTTTACGCCATTTTTTGGGGATAGGAATTATTAAATATTATATTAACAATTACTCAGCTGCTGTTGTTGGTTTAAAATTATCGCCATGATTCGACTGATTACTTCCTTTTAATTTGGCTAACCGGCTTCGTAGGGTTTTTGGTTTTTTTAATTTAAATAATTCGGTGGAAAATCAAAATTGAATAAGATAGTAGGTGGTTTGGGCACCGCTAAAACAGGACTCCGCTAGCACAGTACCCCCCCCCCCCCACCCCCCCCCGGCCGGTAAAATTTTTTAAAAATTTTTTTTCAAGGTCAACTTTAGAACAAAGACAATGAGTCATCCGATGACTCATCACTCGTCTAGAACAAAGACAATGACTCATCCGATGACTCATCAAAAATTATTATTATTTTTCAAAAATATTATTAACTGTGCTAGCGGAGTCCTACTTTTCGTGACCCCAAAACTTAGTCTGAAACTTAAAATCTTTTAAAAATTCATAGTTCATTTTGAAGACCAGACGGAGATCTATCCTTTGAGCCATAGAATAATTTTTATCACTAATAATAAAAAAGTTATTAAGGTTTTGGTCAGAGTCATTTTAGTCATTTTAAGGTAAATTATTATTATTTTTCAAAAATATTATTAACTGTGCTAGCGGAGTCCTACTTTTCGTGAGCCCAAAACTTAGTCTAAATCTCAAAATATTTTAACAATTTATAGTTCATTTTGAAGACCAGACAAAGACAAATCTTTTGAGCCATAGAAATAATTTTTATCACTAGTGGTATAAAAGTTATTAATTTTTTAGTCAGACACTAATTTATAGCAAATTTATAGCAAATTTTATGAAGAAATTTGCGGGTCATTTATCATTCACCCAATCAGGTAAGACTTTAATTTTATGAAGAAATTTGCGGGTGATTTGTCATTCACCCAATCAGGTAAGACTTAAATTATTATTATTATTATTATTATTATTATTATTATTATTATTATTATTATTATTATTATTATTATTATTATTATTATTATTATTATTATTATTATTATTATTATTATTATTATTATTATTATTATTATTATTATTATTATTATTATTATTATTATTATTATTATTATTATTATTATTATTATTATTATTATTATTATTGGGTATTGCTCGCAAGGGTACTGCCCCGAGTTTATCCGACAAAATATTTTCTCCCCCTATGGGTAATGCTCAAAAGGGTACTGGTCACGCTCAACAACTCACAAGGGTATTATTAAACAAGTCAACATTGGATTATTATTATAAAGTATTATTATTATTATTATTATTATTATTATTATTATTATTATTATTATTATTATTATTATTATTATTATTATTATTATTATTATTATTATTATTATTATTATTATTATTATTATTATTATTATTATTATTATTATTATTATTATTATTATTATTATTATTATTATTATTATTATTATTATTATTACAAAGTTTTAACAAAGTTTTAGAGAATAAATAAAATATCCATCAACTTGGCGGTATTTGGACAAACAATTATTTTTCAAATTATTATTATTTTCAAGTTCATATTATTATTTTTCAAAATATTATTATTTTCAAGGTCATATTATTATTTTTCAAAATATTATTATTTTCAAGGTCATATTATTATTTTTCAAAATATTATTATTTTCAAGGTCATATTATTATTTTTCAAAATATTATTATTTTCAAGGTCATATTATTATTATTTTATTTTTGTTTTAATTATCGATTACGTAATAATAATAATTTTGTTTAAATCGTTGATTATATAATAATATTTTTATTTTTGTTTTAATTATCGATTACTTAATAATTTCATTTTGTTTAAATCGTTGATTATATAATAATATTTTTATTTTGTTTTAATTATTGATTACTTAATAATTTCATTTTGTTTAAATCGTTAATTATATAATAATATTTTTTTGTTTTAATTATCAATTACATAATAATTTCATTTTGTTTAAATCGTTGATTATATTATTTTTTTGTTTTAATTATCAATTACATAATAATTTCATTTTGTTTAAATCGTTATTATATTATTTTTTTTTGTTTTAATTATCGATTACGTTTGTTTAAATTATCGATTATGTAATAATTTCATTTTGTTTAAATCGTTGATTATATTATTTTTTTGTTTTAATTATTGATTACGTTTGTTTAAAGTATCGATTATATAATTATTTAATTTATCATTATTATTGGGAAAGATATTAACGCCCGCGCGGAAGATGTTATTTTCAAAATTATTTTTATTATTTTCAAAATTTTAATCAATATTATTATTATTATTATTATTATTATTATTATTATTATTATTATTATTATTATTATTATTATTATTATTATTATTATTATTATTATTATTATTATTATTATTATTATTATTATTATTATTATTATTATTATTATTATTATTATTATTATTAATATTATTATTATTATTATTATTATTATTATTATATTATTATTATTATTATTATTATTATTATTATTATTATTATTATTATTATTATTATTATTATTATTATTATTATTATGATTATTATTGCAAATATTCATAAAACTTAATTTCTACGTCAATTTCATGATTTTCAACATTTTCATCATTTGCATGAATATTTTAATAATTTTCATCATTTTCATAATTTTCTACATTTTCAATATTTTCACGATTTTCAACATTTTCATGATTTTCAACATTTTCACGATTTTCAGCATTTTCATGATTATTTCAGGAACATTTTCATCAAATATTTTTCAAAGTATTATTTTCAAAGAATTATTTTCATAGAATTATTATTTTTATTATTATTTTTATTATTATTTGGAAAGTTCTAATTATTATTTTAATTTAGAAGTTTCATTATTATTATTTACTTAAATATTTATAAAATATTTATAATTTCTACGTCAATGATATGATTTTCAACATTTTCATCATTTGCATGAATATTTTAATAATTTTCTACATTTTCATAATTTTCTACATTTTCATAATTTTCTACATTTTCATAATTTTCTACATTTTCATAATTTTCTACATTTTCAATATTTTCACGATTTTCAACATTTTCATGATTTTCAACATTTTCACGATTTTCAGCATTTTCATGATTATTTCAGGAACATTTTCATCAAATATTTTTCAAAGTATTATTTTCAAAGAATTATTTTCATAGAATTATTATTTTTATTATTATTTTTATTATTATTTGGAAAGTTCTAATTATTATTTTAATTTAGAAGTTTCATTATTATTATATACTTAAATATTTATAAAATATTTATAATTTCTACGTCAATTACATGATTTTCAACATTTTCATCATTTGCATGATTATTTTAATAATTTTCTACATTTTCATGATTATTTCAGGATTTTTTCATCGAAGATTTTTCAAAGTATTATTTTCAAATTATTTTCAAAGTATTTATCAATATTTTTATTATTATTATTATTATTATTATTATTATTATTATTATTATTATTATTATTATTATTATTATTATTATTATTATTATTATTATTATTTGCGAAGTTCTTATTATTTTATTTTCGATGTTTTATTATTATTTACTTAAATATTCATAAAACTTAATTTCTGCATCAATTTACGATTTTCAATATTTGATGATTATTTTCAGGAACATTTTCATAATTTTTAACGTTTTCATCATTTTCAATATTTTCATCATTTTCAACATTTTCATTATTTTCAATATTTTCACGATTTTCAACATTTTAAGGAACATTTTCATCGTTTTCATGATTTTTAACATTTTCATAATTTTCACGATTTTCAATATTTTCATCATTATTTTCTTCAAAATTCTTAGTTTATTTATAAAATATTATTATTATCATTTTCAAAATTATTTTCAAATTTCTTATTATTTATTTTCAAAGTATATTATTATTATTATATATACTCCTAGTCTATCCGACAAAATATTTTGTCCCTCTATGGGTACTGCTCACACTCAACAGGTTACAAGGGTACTAGTCATGCTTATTATTATTGTTATACAATATGATGTTACTTAGATATTTGAAGGTTCAACCATGGTTACAATTTCTACATTTTGAAAACTCTAATTTGGTTGGCTATCTCAATTTTTATAAATGTAAAAACAAAAGTAATTTAGTTATTAAGAAATTTATTTATTACTGATGATTTCTACAAGTAAAACTGTTGAATATAAATGTGTAAATCACAAAACACATTTGGTAACTTTATTATTTTGTCAATAATTTTTATATATGTCATTTATAGCAAGGACATCCTATTAGAAATAAGGAAAAATTAAGTCCAACCTATTCCGAAGATAAGCGTTCATTGAAATTTTTCAACAACACAGTTGAAGATTTTATAAATAATCATGATACTTACAATGATAAGCAAATCATAAATATTTTAAAGATTTTCAAACATTCCTCTATTGAATATTTATCTAGTTATCTCGTTATTTAATGTATTTAGAAAAAACAGTGGTAAACAACGATTCACTGAATGAATACTTATGAATATTTATGAATGTGTAAATCACAAAACACATTTGGTAACTTTATTATTTTGTCAATATTTTTTATATATGTCATTTAGAGCAAGGACATCCTATTAGAAATAAGGAAAAATTAAGTCCAACCTATTCCGAAGATAAGCGTTCATTGAAATTTTTCAACAACACAGTTGAAGATTTTATAAATAATCATGATACTTACAATGATAAGCAAATCATAAATATTTTAAAGATTTTCAAACATTCCTCTATTGAATATTTATCTAGTTATCTAGTTATTTAATGTATTTAGAAAAAACAGTGGTAAACAACGATTCACTGAATGAATACTTATGAATATTTATGAATGTGTAAATCACAAAACACATTTGGTAACTTTATTATTTTGTCAATATTTTTTATATATGTCATTTAGAGCAAGGACATCCTATTAGAAATAAGGAAAAATTAAGTCCAACCTATTCCGAAGATAAGCGTTCATTGAAATTTTTCAACAACACAGTTGAAGATTTTATAAATAATCATGATACTTACAATGATAAGCAAATCATAAATATTTTAAAGATTTTCAAACATTCCTCTATTGAATATTTATCTAGTTATCTAGTTATTTAATGTATTTAGAAAAAACAGTGGTAAACAACGATTCACTGAATG